>MPUH01001578.1:0-12551 GCA_001970955.1 Stentor coeruleus | reverse complement strand
CCTATTTAAGTCAAATAAAATATTTCCTGGGTATTTTAAACTAAAAAGCAATCAATAATTTAACTTATAAACTTTTTATCCAAAAAACTCTATATAAATACCTTTTATTATTCAACTACTATTTTTCCTTACCTTTATTTATGCATATCATTATATTTTTCCTTACCTTTATTTATGCATATGATTGTCTATATTTTATAAAATCCTTTATTATAAATAAATCAAATGGAAAACGAAGATTTTTCATATAAACCAATTCAGAATTTACCTCAAAGTCTTGAAGAAAATTCAAAAATAGAATCTCCAATTAGTCCTTCAATCCAAGAAAACCCTATAAAAATGCCTGAGTCCGATAAAAACATTTCAACACCTTCTTATCCTAATGAAAATTCATCCTCAGAAAAGGACCATTTTAATCTAAGCAGTATTCCAATAGTCCCTCCTTCTTCAGATGATATTAATAAAAATCCTCACATGCCTCAATTTTCATTCGACGATAATCAATCATCATTACCCGAAATAAAAACTCTCTCTAGCCCAAATATAGAAACTCCAAATTCAATCAAAAATGATTTAGTAGAAGCAGTATCTGATCTTAAAATTGAATATCTTACTGAACAAAAACCTCCCATACAAATTCCTTATCAAAACAACCCCCCTTTTGAACCAAAGAATTCAAACGACCTTCTCTCATCATTAATTTTCCAGCCAAAATACTTAGAATTACCTATTTTTCAAAATAAGAACCCTGATAATTTATCTTCAAATAAACCTACTAATCCTTCAATTTTACCTACATCTAATTATATCCCTATGTCAACACCATTAAATTATTCAAATCAATCAAATAACCCAACAAACTTATTTCCTAATAAACCTATTAATCCTCCACTTTTATCTCAAACTAATTATATCCCTATACCAACACGACTTAATTATTTAAATCAATCAAATATAAATAATCATACAAACTTACTTCCTGGTAAACCACCACCACCATCTCAGTCAAAAATACTAAATTTAAAAAATCCTACAAACTCAACTTCTGATATACCTAATGAAATAAAACCAAATCTTTCAAATATTAATTTAAATAAACCGATATTTTCTAATTTAAACCTACTCAACACAAATAATCAAAAAAAATTACCTTTTAGTAAATCTGATATATATCAATCAGGTTCTCCAAATTTATATGAACAACAAATACCAGGAAGTAATAGTTATAATTCAAATAAATCTAATGCATTACCACATGGTATTCCTATTGATAAAATATCAAAACTTCCACCTAATTATCATCTTATACCACCTCCACCAGGTCAATCAAATGCTATACCTTACCCAGCTCCAATATTAAATCAGGATAAAATTAATAATGAAAATCAAGACATCCCACTTCCACCACAGCCTAATTTTCAATTGACACAAAACCTACAGAATGTTGATAACAAATATTCAAATTACTCATCAGTATCATCTAAATTTCCAAGTCCACCTGATCTTAATCAAAGGTATCAAAATCATCCATCCCCATCATTGTTTAATTCAGTGCTTCCAATACCAAGTTCGTTTGAAATTAATACAAGATATCCATTTGTTCCATCTTCATCATTATCATCAGGCAATCTTAAACCCCCACCACTTCCAATGCATCCAATGCCTTCAATGCCTCCAATGCCTTCAATGCTTCCAATGTCTTCAATGCCTCCAATGCCTTCAATGCCTCCAGGGCTTCCAATGTCTTCAATGCCTCAATTTCCTCCAATGCCAAAACCAAGTAGCTCGAATTTACCATATGAAGACTATCGTGAACTACTCAGATATGGTCTTCTATTAANCTTCCAATGTCTTCAATGCCTCCATTTCCTCCAATGCCAAAGCCAAGTAGCTCGAATTTACCATATGAAGACTATCGTGAACTACTCAGATATGGTCTTCTATTAAAAAAAGCTTCACAAGACATAATAGACGATTTAGTATATTCTTGCCAAAGTAAAGAAGAAGCTATTATGATCCTTGATCTCCCACCTACCTATAATAATCTTCCAATATCAGAATCCATAAAGTGTCTTGAATTCGGAAATTCCTCCATCCCTAATTCAATCAAATCCGAACTCATTAAAAATGGTATCAACGCTGAAGTTGCTGAATTATTATCTATTTCTTGTTCATCTTTAGAAGAAGCATTATTAAACTTAGAATTGCAATCATCAAATTGTCCACAAGCTTTTTTAGATCCTAATGAAGAGTTTAAAGAAAATGAGGATATAAACACTGAGTATTTTGAGAAACTTAAAGATTATCGCATTTCTATATGTGAGAATAAAAGTGTTTTTGATAATTTTTCTATATTAGATGATGTTTCTGAATGTAGTCTTACATTGAAAAGAATTAATAAGGAAATGAAATCTCTTTCAACTTCATCTCCAATTCATTCAAATGCGAGTATTTTCTCTTTGTTTGATTCTGAAAGCAATCATAGGGTTAAGTTTTTGATTAGTGGGAATAATGATACACCTTATGCTCATGGACTTTATGCTTTTGATGTACTTTTACCTTCAAATTACCCTATTTTTCCACCAAAGGTCAATTTTATTACTACTGGTGGAGGGACGGTTAGGTTTAGCCCAAATATTTATCAGAATGGTAAAGTGTGTTTGTCTATTATTGGAACATGGCCAGGAAATTCTGAGGAACAATGGGACCCAACAAAAAGTACCATGCTACAAGTGATGATATCTATACAAAGTTTGATCATGGATAATAATATTTTTCAAAAAGAGCCTGCCTTTTCTTCACTTGAAGCAGATGCTATAGAAAACAAAAACTATCAAATGGAAGTAAAATACGCGAATATGAAATTCGCTATGATTGAGCATTTAAAGAATCCTCTAAAAGGTTTTGAAAATGTCATAAAATTACACTTTAAAATCAAAGCCAAAGAGATTTTGAAAACAACAAGTCGCTGGGTAAATGAAGCAAAAAAATGTAAAGGTATACATTTTAGTATGCAAAATGAAAAAATAGGTGATTTATTTAATAGAGAAACACCTGGGAAAGTTTTTGAACTTTTACATGAAGAACTTACAAAACTTTTAAAGAATTTATAAAGATTTAGACTAAATAGTATTTTTATCAGGATTAAGTGATATAAAATAAATGGATATCACAGAAAAGAAAAGCTGCATAGATTTAATAATTTCTGCAAAGCTTGAAGAAGATGCTGTTGATAGTTCAAATTCTTGTTTTTGCTTTGTAGAACTGAGGACTGATGAAAATGAGTGGGTGGAGTTAGATAAAAGTGAGCTTATTACTATGAAGCAAGATCTGGTATGGACTAAGCAATTTTCAGTAGAATACAAGTTCCAATACAAACAAGAACTTCGTGTGACGATTTTTAGAATCCAAGAACAAGAAAATTATCATGTAGGGCAGATCATAGATGAAGTTCGCAATTTATTAAACCCAGAAACTCAAAGAGCATTGATAAATGTTGAAGGTCAACAAATTGGAAATTTAATCATAAAAAGTGAAGAATCTCAAGTGACAAAGTTAAAAATTATCTTCGAACTTAGAGCTGAAAATCTTGACGACCTAGATGTGTGGGATCCAAGTGACCCATATCTAAAAATATATCGAGAAGGTAGATCAGGTTGGGTTCTTATTCATCAAACAACAACAATTTTTGATAATCTCAATCCTCATTGGACTCCAGTAGCTATGGACTACTCTCATTTCTGTCATTGTAACCCACAGAACTTGTTAAAAATTGAATGTTACGATTGGGATTCTCCAACAAAAAGTGAACTTATAGGCGAAGTTGGCTTTATGGCTGATGATTTTAAACAAGGCAAAATATTCACTTTAACCAATGCAAACAAGCTGAAAAAAAATAAAAACATAGCTTCAGGGAAAATCATAGTAGAACAATGTAGTTTAGTCCCTGAAAAAAGTTTTATAGACCATTTAAGAGAAGGGATGAATATAAACCTAACAATCGGTATTGATTTTACCGCATCAAATGGTTTAGCAACAAGCAACAGTAGTCTCCATTATATACAAGAAGGTCACCAAAATGAATATGAAAAAGCATTACGAGTCTTAGGGTCAATATTAAGTAAATATGACTCTGATCAGAATTTTTCATTATTCGGCTTTGGAGGTAAACCACAATGGATCCAACCATTAGCTGTTAATCATAGTTTTGCTTTGAATCATCATATAAGAGATCCTTATATTAAAACCTTTGAAGCTGTTATTGAAACTTATAAAGCAGCTGTTGGACATGTTATACTTAGTGGACCAACAAAACTTGCCCCACTTATTGGTAAACAATTAGAACTTATAAGTAATAGTCCTCCTATGACTTATCATATTTTATTGATTTTTACTGATGGAGAAATTGATGATTTGGAAGAAACTATTGAAAAATTAGTTGAAGCAAGTACAAAACCTTTGAGTATTGTTATTGTTGGAGTTGGGTTTGAGGATTTTGAGAAAATGGAAAGACTTGATGGGGATCAAAAAGCACTGGTTAATAAAAAAGGGCAAAAGTGTGCGAGAGATATAGTTCAGTTTGTAAACTATAGGAAATATAAAAATAATTTGGAAATTTTCCAAAGAGAAGCACTTATGGAAATCCCTGCGCAGATGATGAATTATATGAAATATAAGAACTCTAGTAGATAAAATTAGTTTGGTATGATTTTTGTTGTATAGGATAAATAAAAATATATTTAGGAAAAGTATTGGATTTATAGTTTGTTTTTGAGGGTATGTGATGAAAAGATAATTTTTTGAAGTTTTTTTCATATAAAATTGATGTGAAATTTAGTAAGTGATTTTTTTGATGTAAACTTGCTTGGAAAAATAAATCTTGTTATAGAAATACTATAGATGCTGGGTATGTGATGAAAAGATAATTTTTTGAAGTTTTTTTCATATAAAATTGATGTGAATGATAATAAATATTCATATGATTTAGAGGAAGGTTTGAAGATAAGCTGAGATTATTAGTGATTTTTTTGATGTAAACTTGCTTGGAAAAATAAATCTTGTTATAGAAATACTATAGATGCTTGTTTTATCAAATATGAACTTTTACTTTAATAAAAACGTAGTTTATCTTTATCAATCTCTTATTTTTCAACATATACACGATTTATTTTATAAAGAAATGAATAAAATGAATATTTTTGTGTCAACAATAAATTATGTATTTATATAAGATATATGCATTTTTGTATAAAAGAATAAGTGATCTTAGTTAGAAAATATTAGGGTAATGCTCTGAGACGATTTTAATTAATATTAAAAGGCAACCTAAAAGTGTTGGAAAATTACTATTGGGGTCTAGAAATAATCGGCGTCTACTTGAATTTTTGAATGCAAGTCAAATATTCGCATAAAAGGCCCTTTATATACATATGCTAATTTAGTATTCCATCTGATAATCTTAAATAAAATATATTAATTACCCTATAATTTCTATAACCTCGTACCCATTTTTATAATAAAGTTCATTAACCATGATAAACACAGAAAATTTACTAATTTCACTAAGAAGTTGATTGTAAATATAATCCACATTTGTTACTTTTGATAATTATAAGATATATTACCTATTCTAGTCCCATTTTCCATTCTCACGATAGTATAAACTACATAAATATTACTATTTTCTGATAATTTGAACTAATCCTGATACTCCCATAAAGAAATTAACTGCTAAAAGATTAGCACTAAAGGGATAGATTTGAGTCACGTATCTAGACCATACAAATCCAGTTAAGGATACTGCCACCTGCTGTGGTGCAGAAATGTTTTGTGCAGGAATGGTCATGTCATTGAAGTTAGCGATAACAATAGCCCATTTAAACCATGGGCACCAGTGAAATACTGTAAACCACCCATTATCAGCTAACATACGCTTTCTTATCCATGGATGCCAATTGTAGCTATTCAATATCCTGTCTCTTAGTTTGGGCACAATTCCAAAAGCCATTTCTATTACCACTAGTTTTTTTTACTCAAAAAAGCATTTTAGTATAAAAAGGCAAGATATAGCTTGTGAGCTTATGTTTTATGTGAAAATATATTGTCTAAGAATTTTGTTTAGAAAATATATGTAAGAAATTCTTAAAAAAAAAGATTTTGTATTATATTATATAGGATGAATTTAAAATAATAATAGTAATCAACATAATTTGATAGGGTTTGTGTGTGGATTATAGGATTTTGTATTAAATTTTCCATAAAAAGGTTTTTGGAAGATTGTGGGGTAATATGAATTTGGTGTTTGTTGGAGGATTTTATAAGGTATAGGGTTTATAGATAAAAAGAATTAATTATAACTTGAAAGGTGTTTTTTGGATGGATAAATATTTTTTTTAGTTTAGTTTTTTATTGGATTTATTGTTAGAATAAACTATTTTGGTATAATGTTTTCATATAACTGTTATAGTGTTATCAGANTTATTGGATTTATTGTTAGAATAAACTATTTTGGTATAATGTTTTCATATAACTGTTATAGTGTTATCAGACTAGAATATAACTTAGTTAATAGTGTTAATATCCTCTTATTATCTTTTTAAAATTTACATAAACAAATATAACACCTAAATTTTTTAATATATCAATATATATACAAAATATTTAATTCTTAACTATAAACAATGAAAGCATCTGATAATTTTTCTTAAACATTCTAATCAAATAAAAAAATTCACACTATAAAAACCCTAAACTTACTTTTAATACTCATCATCATAATAATATTATACAATAATAGCAAGAATTAATATCAATATTATTTAAAAACATACATATAAATTCATGTATATCACATATTTCTAAAATGTAAACATTAATGATTTTATAACATAACTTTATTTATAAGAATTCATATAAATTTATCTTCAAATACTTAAACTTTTCATTTAAAAACTATACATAAAACAGTTTTCTATACAAAAAAACCTTTTTTCCAATATTCCATAAGGTTTCCGGTTTTTTTTTTAAATAAAACTTCTTGACAGTTATAATGAGTAATGATTATACGGAGCACACAAAGCTCACAGAAGCTAAGCAAATGCGTAAACGAGCTGACGAAGATGCAAGGCTTTTAGCAAACAGAATAGCTTTGCTAAAACAAGAAGAACTCAAAGCTCAGAAAAAAATCGAAGAAACTCGAAGAAAAGCTCAGGAAATCTTAAACCTAAGAAATAGAAACACTGNAAGAAAAGCTCAGGAAATCTTAAACCTAAGAAATAGAAACACTGAATTCATGAAAATGAAAGAAGAGCAAAGAAGACAAAAAGAAGAAGAAGAACGAATAAAACAAGAAGAGTACAAGCAACTTAAAGCTTATCAAGAAAATATGCGAAACCAAAAGTCCATGCAACGTAAAAATCGTGCCCATAGTGAAGCGAATTCTCTAAAAAGTGCGCGAAAACAGAACATGGAGACTATTGAAGCCATGAGAGCTCAAGATCTAGTACAAAAAGCGGCACTAAGAAATTTCATAAAGAGCCAACATAGAGAAGCTGATGAAAAAAAGCGTAAATTCGAAAGAGACAAACAAGAACGGGCAAGATTAGATAACGAAAGAAAAATTGAAGAAGAAAATCGACTCCGAAGACAAAGAGAAGAAGATGTGGCTAAAATGGAACAAGATGAACTGGAGTTAATACAAAGATTACAAAACACTCAGTTATTACAAAAAACAGCATACGAAGAGCTTGAAAACGCTTTAGCAGGACAAATCGGTTTTAACGCAGGTTTTTAACGATATTTAAAATACACTCCAAGTCAATAACTTTACATAAAAAAAATGCTTTTTTATTTAGAATTCCATACAAAAAATTAACTATAAAAAGCATATATTCATAATCAATATTATATAAAACTGCTTCCTCTATATTTACGATTGAATCTTATCAGTGTAGATATAGTATTCCTATAAATTCTATATATTTCTCCAAGTACAAGCCTAATAGTCTCCCCATCTCCTTTCCATACTTCTTCTTCTCTATACAAAGCTTTACTAGAAAGATTAGGTTTCTTAGTCAAAACTTCAAAAGCTAATTTTATATTCCTCCTTGCTTGTGGGGTTTTAATTTTGCAAACACGTACTCCATTGATATCTTTCATTTCAAGTATACTCAATATTCTACATAATAAAACCCCATCACTTAATTCTGGTATAAGATCTGAAGTTAAATTCAGTTTAGGGGGTAGTTTTACATCTAATTTCTTAAGCCAGGAAAACTCAGCCAGATTTTCTTTTTGTTCTATATGGAAACTTGAATCATCATCATAAAACCCAAGAGCACTTTTACTGTTTTCTACTAGTTTACGACAAAAAATTATATTATTGTCTGGGTTTTTAGATATATTGCTATTATAATCTAATGGTTGTTGGATTATATTAGAATATGATCTTTGTGGAGTTAAGGATCTTTTTTCTTGAGATTTGATGTTTATTATAAATGGACCATCGTCATGATAACTTTTACCACGTTTTCTTATTGGTAAACCAGCATACATACGGTGAATATCTTCTAGAAATAACATTATGAACTTGTTGTCACCTTCAAAAATTTTGTTTGGGTCTTTTGTGTATTGTTGGGAAAGACGCTTTTCTCTTTGAAGGAGGCGTAAGGATTTCTCGATGTTCATAAGGCAAACTTTACTGGTTTTAGGGTTGCGGAGGATGCCTAGAACTTCTGACCCTAGAACTTTTTTGACTAAAAGGGCTAAAAACTCTCCATTCTTCATAAGCCCTACTAAATGCGCAAAATCCTGAATATCATCAGAGTAAATCGCCAACTTATTAACCCAATTCACTAACGATGCTTTAAGCTTACAACTCTGATCTTCCGTATAAGGCCATCCAGTTTGAGTTTTTTTCGGACTGAGTTCAGGATAAAATAGCATCAACGTATACAAAAGTGTCCAAATTTCATATAATTCCGTATAATAATAATATTCCAACTTTTTTATCGGTACTTTTGAATTAATAGCAGTAACAGCAATTTCAATATTTGCATAAACATCTTCAACTACTTGTGGATTCTCACAAAATTCCAATGGTTCATCAATAAGCGATACAATATGACAAAGAATAACCCCATTTCTCATATTATCTTGTATAAAATTAGAACTTGTAATCAAATATTTAGTCAACCCAAGACTTGATAGCCAAGGTATAACTTTGTCTTTAAGATCTTTTAATAAACGA
Source organism: Stentor coeruleus (assembly GCA_001970955.1). Taxonomy (NCBI): domain Eukaryota; phylum Ciliophora; class Heterotrichea; order Heterotrichida; family Stentoridae; genus Stentor; species Stentor coeruleus. The sequence goes on along the minus strand of MPUH01001578.1, from coordinate 3,304 downwards.
TCTGTCTTTGGGTTTTGTATTTGACTTGGGATTTTTTCTATACTTTTTTCATCATCTTCTAAGATTTTTGATGATGATTTTCTTATAACTGATCTTGACCTTGATGAAGGAATTTGATGAGAAGGGGTTTTTTTAGAAGAAAAATATGTTTTTATACCTTCGAGAAGAGACCAGATTACTTGGGATTGAGCTTGAAAGACTTCATCTTCATTCCATATACAATTTGACTTGAAATTTGGAAGGTTTCGTAAATATCCTAAAGATTTTCTTATATTAAATTTGCATTCTGCTGAACTTTGAGGGTTTGGGAAGTATTTAAGTTTTGTTTTGATGTGGTTGTTGATTATTATGCAGAAAAGCTCCCCGGTTGAAAACTTTTGTGGGACTAGTTCGATTGGAAAACTGATTTCTTGTTTGTGTAGCCAATTGTTGATTTGATGATACTTAGAAGGGTTTGGGGGATTTTTAGGCTCTTTTTGTGAATAATCGAATGAGCTTGTGTAGAAATCGTTGGTATCGAAGGAAAAGTCTTGTGAGGTTTTAAAACTTTTATTCATTTAAATAAATTCAAATATGTTTTTTTCGTTGATTAAATATATAGAGTTGTATATGAACTAAGAATTAGGTTTTATGTGTGATAATTATTTAAGAATATTTTATAAAATAGATATGTAAAATTATTATAAACTTAATAAGGTGTTTATTATGTGAAATATTGTGCCTTATTTTTATATTAAAAAATTATGACTAATATGTTAGAGTTGCTTTTACAAAATATTTATAGCGATGAAAAGATTATTGTTTGGACTTTTTCTTAAAAGTTTACCTAATTCAAGATGCTTCACTAACTTATTTATATTAAGAAATTCTAATGAATTGAGGATAAAAAAAAAATAGTTGGACTGATTTCTTCAAATATTATATGACATGTTTAGAAATATTTGATGCTGTAGAGCTTGACTGAATACAAAATCCTAAATCCTAAAACCACAACAAACCATTTCCCATAAAAAAATTAAAACCTACATCATTTTCTTCTAATCCATACAAAATAACATCAAAATTTTCCCAAAAGTCCTCTTCAACAAACTGCCAAACATGAATTCCAAAAAATAATCCCAAAGTCATTTAAATAAATTTACATCATTTTATAATGGACAAAAGTTTATATTTTCATTCTAAAATCAGGTCTCACAAAAACTGGCCTATTACATTAAACACCTACAAGCCAAAACATTCCTACAGAGGTAGTATAAAAAGCATAAGCCCAATGTCAAGACTAAATGCTGAAAACACAAGCAACCCACTAAGACTGCCAAATATAAAAAGAATATCTCATTTAAATATCTTCGATAAAATTTCTAATGAGTACACAAAATTATCCCTAACTGGTTGTAAAAAAAGAATAGAAGAAAAGTATCTGAAATCAACTCCAAGGCCAAATAAAATCAATGCTATAAAAACCATAAGGGAAATCGCTTTAAGTACTGATTTTATTGACGATAGTGATTTAGAATGCTTTATAGACTAATATTAAATAATCTTCTTGAAATGCTTATTTAACAAAGCTAATATTTACAGTTTCCACATACAAATGCTAGTTCAAGACTGAGTTTTGGGTATGGAATACTAGAAAAAGTTGTGGTTTCATAGCTTAGACGAAGTGTGGAATTTTGTCGCTCTTCTTGGGCTAATGCGAATCTCATAGGACTTGGTTGAGAGCTTAATGGAATTTCGTTAAAGGCATCTTCACAGACTATATCAGGGGATGTGTTTATTTGTGTAAAGATTAATTCTGAGTCTATTCTTGTTGATTTGCAACAACCCATTTAACGTATTATATTATATAACTTTACATTATTTAAATAGGTTTTTGAATGTATTTTTTAGGATAAAAGTTGTTTAAAAAGGATGGAAGTGGGAAATTTTATGATGGGTTTTCGGATGGGATTTTTTGGATGTTGTAGATTTGTATGGGAGAGAGGATTTTGCAGAAGAAGGCTGATTTTGGATGGATTGATATAGATGATGAAGTTGTGATGATTGATATAGAGAAAATTGTTACTTTTAGAGAGTGGGTGTGGATGATAGAGTTGATTGATATAGAAAAACAAATTATTGTTGGAAGAAAAATAGGGTAGGATTGTTTGGAATAGATTGTGGGGTTTGTGATTGGAGGAAAATTATGCTTTATAAGCTGTTGTTTTATAATTGTAGAGGATTAAATATAAGATCTAGTTTTATTTTTTGGGGTTGATGGATATTGTAAGAAGATTTATAAGATTATTTTAGAAGTTAAAGATTTATTAAATAGATTGTTAATAGCTTTAAAATCATACTGAGAATTTTCATAATTTCTACAAAAAAAAAAATTAAAGACCTATTGTATTCAATACCCTAATCTAAAAAGAGTACAAAAAATATACACATAACCACAACTTGTATAAAAATTATCAACTGCATAAAAAAAAACTAAATCATCATTATAAAATTCCCTATCGATTCAAAGTTCTTAATTCAAATCACTCAAAGTTTACTAGTAAAAAATTTATTAATTTCATCATAATGTCGACAGTTGGCGGCGACTTTCTTTACAAAAGACTTCCCTAGGAAATCTAAAATGTTTTTTGCATGGAGTCAAATCTGGACGAAAAGTCACAAGGTTATCTCTTTTATCATAACTATTAACTTGTGCATTCATGGGACTAGCTCTATAAAAATTCAAATTAATTTTTGGAACTCTAACCTGATTTTCTTTTTCTTCCACATGCAACTTAAGCATTTTTTCTTGTTGTGCAAGTTTAGACTTGAGTAATGTATTTTCTTTTACCATCTGCTGACAGATATCATTCAAATATTTTATTTCTGTAAAGTTTTGGTTTTTTTTGACTGAGTTTATAGGCATTTTTTCATAAACAATTGTTTCTTGAGAACTTTTTGAGGAGAAACAAAGGTTTTCTTTTGATGAGTCTTTTAAAGGTTTTGGAGCCTTGAAAATTTTCCTAAAATTCCCTTGGGCACTTAGACTCCGACTACGGGATTGTGGGATTTGGACTTCTAGTTTTTTGGCTCTTAAGATTTCTTTTCCTTTTGAATTAACTTCAAGTGACGGAACTTTTATATGACTGATTATAGGCATCATGTTGATGTTCCTTACGTTTAAGTTTTTTGAGTTCATATTTATAACATTCATATGTTAAAATAAGAAAAGAATACCTTTATTTTTTTTATCAAAAACACAAAGAAAATTGAAATTTAATAAGATAAAAATGATGTACTTTTGGTATTTTCTATATCTTTTAAG
>MPUH01001577.1:0-12564 GCA_001970955.1 Stentor coeruleus | reverse complement strand
CTTTTTATAAGACATAAAGCAAGATTTTATAATAAAAAAGGAAAGGAAGGCTAAAAAAAAGAAAACTAACTTAAGATATTTGTATTTAGAGGGATTAGGCTTTCTTTATTAAATACTATTTCAATCATTCTTAAAATGGTTTTGGAACGTAATTTCAATATATGGAAATAATAAAATTGTTTGGTTCAGTTGAAAATGATAAAATCCTTATTCATATTGTTTGGAATATGAATCTAGGTATTTGAAATTTTATACATATGAAGTTATAGTTAATGAATATATTATAATGAAGCTTTTTTAAATAGTGATGTAGGAATATATTGTCAAGATTTAGTTTCAAAATTTTTTCTATGAAATTTTTGTTTTATGGAAATATAATGTGTCATACCTAGTAAATTTTCTATCTTATTTTATTGAATATTCTAAGATAGCAGTTGCAAAAGTTCTTGATTTTAAATGATTGATATATGCAAGAAGTAACAAATACAAAATGAGGCAAAAAGTAACGCACTTTGAGTTTTTTTATCATAAAAAGTAGCTCTAAGAAGCTCATTAGTCTTATTCCATGAATTATAATATTATATTCAAATAAAAATATATAATCTACTTAAAATCATATAATTATGCTTACTTAGCTGAATATTTTAATAAGTATTATGCATATTTATATATTATCAAACTTCCATTTAAGCATATAACCCATAATCCTAACACATATTAATTACTACTTGCTAAACTATAAAATAAACAATGTTTATATATAAAAATCATTAAATTTAAAATATTGCTATTATATCATATATTCTCCCAACAAATATCCTATTATATTATCAATTTCATAATCAATATCTCAAAACAATCGTAATTTTCCTAATCTTATTATAATATTCGATTTTATCACAAAATTTTGACAAAAAAAAAACAATAAATTATGGCAAAATCAGATTAGTTATGTTTTTCAGTATTTTAGATGCTATNACAATCGTAATTTTCCTAATCTTATTATAATATTCGATTTTATCACAAAATTTTGACCAAAAAAAAACAATAAATTATGGCAAAATCAGATTAGTTATGTTTTTCAGTATTTTAGATGCTATAGATTTATCAAGTTTGTACGCAAAGGCTGACCCAACCATGAAAAACAAAAGGATTCTTTTTAGAATAAACNTAGATTTATCAAGTTTGTACGCAAAGGCTGACCCAACCATGAAAAACAAAAGGATTCTTTTTAGAATAAACTTCTCTCTAAATAAAAAGTTCCAAAATTTTTACTATTTTTTTTATAGATAAATTTTTCATTTATAAACTTAATTTTCTGATAACTGATTTGATCACATATCTTATATTTTGATAAAACGAATATGATAATCATCTATATAATAAAATCAAAAAAATCAATGTAAATTTAATTTTCTTCATGTTTCAATAAAAAATCTTTGATGAAATCTGTATAAGATAATATCAATGCGTGTTAAAACTTGAATATAACTATATATCATAATTATTCCAATCAATATCAACAATAACTGATTTTCATATAAATTTTAATCAAACCACCTAATATTCATATTTACAATTAAATTTTTCACATTCAATAATAACTTCCACTTTACGATATCGAAAAAGCTTGCATCCTTGTCAGCCTCCTCCCTCTCGACGCATCCCTAAAGCTATCACTACTAGGCATCTGTGCACTTTTAAGGCAATTTTTCCTTTCAAGCAATTTGGCAATTTCTCCCTGTTTCTTCAACTTCAATCTTTCAAACTTCTGCCTATCCCTAATATCACTAAGTTCAGTCGCATAAGCCGAAAGAACTTTACTTCCTTTTTCCTTACTAAAAGTATTTTTACCAAGATAACTTTGAAGCATAAGTTCCCTCCTCCTTCCACTCAAAAGTAACTGAAAAGGTAAATCTTCAAAATTATTAAAAATTTTCCCATCAGTCAAATCCTTGAAAAATTTTATCAACGTATTTTCGCCTTGAGTATCTTTAGCATTTTTAAGGACATTTAAAAACTCTTCAAATTCGATAATCCCAGAATTATCAATATCAACTTTATCTATAAGGTCGATAACTTGATCACGGCTTTCAACAAGACCTAATGCAAGTAAAGGTTCATATAGTTCATCTACATCTAAAGCTCCTGATTGGTCTTTATCAAGTTCTTTAAAAACTTTTTTCAGTTTTAGTCTTTGAGCACTGTCAAAGTCTATGTATCGGCCTTTGCCTCTTTTTTTCATCCATTCTCGATTTTCGTGTTGCTGAAGACGCTGGATATTTTCTTCGTGTTTTAGCTTTTTGAGATGAGGAAGGTGTAAAGCCCTTCTTTCATCGACAGAGTGTCCTGGTCGCTTGTATATTTTCCGAGGCTCTGACATATTTATTATTTTTTCTAGGATGATTATTTTTATGTTATTTTCGAAGAGTTGTTTTTGCTTTTTTTTATGTATAATAATAATATAATTATGATTTTAAGAATAACTTTGATGGGAGAATAAATTGGGAAAAAAAATGAAGACTGTTTATAAATATTCAGTTTTTTCAGCTATAGCTATAAAATACAAATAGTTTGATAAGGAAAATTCTTATATTTATATTAAAATAGAAATTGTATAAGAACTTTGATTTAAACATAATATTAATGTGACTATTACTAAATCATGTATCTGTCAAATAATAAAAGAGTGATTGTAAAAACAGAAGACACACTTAAGCACACAATAAATCTTTATTATGCTATCTTATTAAATGAATTTACAGAAAAACTTTAAAACAAATATTCACATCATAATTCATTATAAACCACCTTATATCAATAGTAATCATTATAAAAAACCACAAAAAATATTTACTTCAAATATTCCCTTCCACAATAATTATATCTATACGATTATCACAATATAAGTTAAATAATATAGAAAACTTATCCATCTAATTATTAGAATAAAATAACTTAACAAACAATAAAATGTCACAACAAAATTTCTTATCCAAATATAAAATCCATCTCTAATCATAAAAATACTCTAAATCCCATTTCCATTATCCCATCCACAAATCACTAAAAAAATCTTTTCCCACATCATCATCCACTTCCCATTTCCATTATCCCATCCACAAATCATTAAAAAAATCTTTTCCCACATCATCATCCCCTTCCTCACCTTAAAAGCCTCTTCAAACCCTTCAACATTCAAAAAAAAAGGATTCCAACATCAGAAAACATATAAACCCTTAACTTAATATGGACTATAAACTTTATGTATGGAGATTCCAACCCAAAAAGCAACTTGCACATATGGAAAGATAGTATCCATAGTATTAACAGTTCATTAGAAAACAAATCCAAACTGCCAAGTGGTGAACTGTCTATAACAAAAAAAGGAGATAAGCTATGTTTAAGACCCTTATCCCCATATCGGTACATCTGTACTCCAAAAATTAATGAGGACCTATGTTCAGACTTATCAGAAAGTTCTGTTGAAATAGAAGATCAATGTCATCAAAGGAGCTCTACTACAATAATCAACGACATTGCTCAATCATATACATTTGTCCCTGCGATCAAAAAAACACAAGAAAGCATCCATGATGAAGACTCTATATCAATTAGCTCTAAAAACCAAAGCGAAGATGACTGCAAAGACTCAATTCTCGCATCAACTGTCGACCCTAAAAGTTTTCTTCGTAAACCCAAGGTAAATCAAGGCCAAATCTCAACAATCCTCACTATCTCAAGCACTTCCTCAGAAAAAAATGCACCACAAAAACTTGTTTCACACAGAAATCACAAACGGGCAAGTCAAGAGCAAAGAAACTCAATCTTTGAGTCAGTTACAGCTTTTTGTAAAAAATGTGGCCAAAACACCCCAACGGAAGTTATAGAAAACATTTACGTAGGCACATTGTAAGAAATATTTAGCTGGGAAAAACTGTTCTGTAATATTTGTTATTCGGACAGCACGCTTCGTGAGTTTACTCATATATGCAAAACCTGTGAAACACCTGTATTTCAAATAAAACTAAGAGTTGAATAATTTCAATAATAGTTATTTTTGTATTAAAAAAAATTTGGCCGGTTAATGGATATGTAAATTATGTCTAAAAGCTTATTTTCGAATGTCCAGCAGGCTAATTTGGAGAGTAGGATGGAAAAACTAGAGAGGGCTCATAGTGGTTTAGAAGCTAGGCTGATTAATTTGACTACATTAATCAGGTCGCAGTATACCAAAGAAGAATCTCCCGGGGATAGGTTATCTTTAGCTGATATTTATTCTAGGATTGAAAAACTTGAACATAAGGCTTATAAAAATTCGCATATACCACAAGATATTGAATTTAGGATTGCGAGACTTGAAAACACCTCACCGATGAATGATTTTCAAAAAGCACTTGACCAGACTCATGAGAAAATCAAAGATTGTATGCAGGAATTAAGGGATACTTTTAAGTTAAAAGAACAAGAATTGAGTCAAAAGATTAGAGAAGAGTTTAATGGATTTAAAGCTAGTTTTGATATAAGACAAAAAAACCCTGTTTTATATAATCCGCATATGAGGAAAAAAAGTGATGAGATAGAGAATATTATACAGGAACTGCAACAGAGATTAGAACAAAAGTCGGCAACACCAAGACGAAATAGGTCGAATTCGTTTTCGATACTTAGGAATAATAGTTATAAGACTAGTCAAGGACAGCAGAAAAACAAGAAAAAAACTAAGACGAAAGTACTTAAAAAGGTTAAGTTTAATAATTGATAATAATTGCTAGCAAAAACCTCTCTTCCAAGCATTACCATTTATAAAAATCCTCTTAGATTATTAATTTTCCTACGAAAGGACATTATAATTCTCATTGTCACTAATAAAATAGCTCTTATGCAATCTGTCAATCACTTTCGCAGCAATATCCTTATTGAACTCATAACAAAATTTCCCAGGCAAGTTTTTTTCTAATATCATCATCGTCACATCACTAACATTAATTTTCCCCGCCATACCTCCACTTTCCATCTTATTAGAAATCAGTACATCCGGTCCATAAATATCATACCTAACAATATTTGTCCCTGTAATCCCAGCAATAACTTCCCCAGTATGAATTCCAATTCTCATATTCAACTCACTTCCCCTCTCTTTATTAACTTCTTTTATAATCCTAATCATACTCTGAGCCATTTCTACAACATTTAAACATTCATCAGCTAAATTTCTATTTTCACCTCCAGTATATCCCATAACAACATAACAATCTCCAATTGTATGAACTTTATAAACATTATGAACAGCACACATTTTATCAAATCTTGTAAACATCATACTTAACATACCAACAACTTCTGTTGGGGTTTTATTAGAACTCCAAGCTGTAAAGCCAACAATATCAGCATATAAAAGTGTAACTGCAGTAAGTTTATCTGTTATAGCTTTGTCTTGACGCATATTTTCAAGTACATGAGGAGGCATCATATGTGTTAAGAGTTCATCAGTTTTGCTTATTTCCTTTTCAGCGATACCTCTAAGATTGAAATAAACTCTAATATGAGTTTCGATTGTATAGATGGCTGAGATGTTGATTAAGGCAAATACAATGACGAAAGCTGAATTGGCTGCATGAGTTTCAGGGTCGTCGGAAAAGTAAGCAAGGATACCCCAAGGGATGAAAATGGATAATGAAGCCCAGGTTACTTTAGATAATGGGATTTGTCCAGTGTGATTAAGTAAGAGGATTATATACATGATCTCAAGAGCAAGTAAATCTTTTTCTTTACCTGTATCATAAACCATATCCATTAATGCCACACCTAACATCAAAAGATATACTATAAGCATGATTATTGGGAATAGTCTAGACATGTATATACGACTATGTACAACTATTATCAAAGTCAATATAAAAACTATCCCAGCTCTAGCTATAAGTATAGAAAACTCAGTCAAATCTGTAAATAGAAACTCAAGCAAAGTTATTATAAGTAGCATTGAAAATGTTGTCAAAGCCATAACAATCCCTGAAAACATCAATTGTCTATTATTCATCGTCTTATCAATCCTAAACTTTTTCTGTTTCTCACTTTCACCACAAGAGAAGTCAATAAACTTTACTTTTTCCATAAGTTCTGTATCATTTCTTTGAAAAACCTGATTAGCGCTATTCATCTCAAACATCCCAACAAGTTCACTACCACGTTTTTTCCTTCTTGGGTCTGAATCTGTTATAGTCCTAGTAAAACTTGGATGGTTTATAAGAGTTGATAAATGGTTTAACCCAGACTTTAAATTTTCTTGTACACTTAAATTTTTGCTTTCTGTGACTATAAAAGTATGCATCGTGCCTTTACCTTTAGCTTCAATAGTATTAGCTTTAAATTCTAATCCTGAAGTATTTTCCAACAACTCATAACATTCATTAGAAATTTGTATAGAATTAGCTGATTCTAAAGTTGAACACATCCTACTTGCTGTATTTACAGTATCACCTACTAAAGAAAACTGAGGCTTATGATATCCAACAACTCCTGCAGTAACTGGTCCTGAGTTAATACCAATTTTCAGTTGTAATTGAAAACCACTTTTTAATCTTAAAGTTTGTGCTAAGGATATCATTGCTAAACCCATCTCAACAGCTCGTCTTGCATGTGAAACTTCTTTTACAGAAGGGTCAAGTTCAGCTTCACTATCTTTAAGTCCAGAACAAGCCATATAAGTTTTACCTACAGTTTCAATTTTACTTACTCCAATTGCTGAACAGAGTTGATCGAATTTCTGAAATACTGAATCTAGAAAAGCTGTGAGCTCTACAGGTAGATATTCAGCACAGATACTATCAAAGTCTACAATATCACAAAAAAGAACAGTTACTGTACCTTGATCTTCTGCTATATACCGATCTCCATCTTTAACACGTTTTTTAACAAATGCTGGGAGTAAGAAACTGAGTATTCTTTGTGACTTTTCGACACCGATTTCTTTCATTCTTATAAGTTTATATTCTAACCTACGTGCTCTTTCAAGATAATATCCTAAAAAAGCAGAGGTTATTGAGATTGACAAATCAAGAATCAAGTAACAAAGTATAGTCAAGATTTTTTCAGTAAAGTTATAATGAAGATTTGTAGCGTATTCGTAATAAATGGATAAAGAAATTATGTACAAACTCATGTTCAAACCATTTAAATAAGTGACTTGCTGCCAATCAACATTAAATAAAATATATGTTATAGCTGGAATAACCCCAGTAGCTAAAGCTCCAGGTTTAAGAAATGCTACTTCTGTGGCAAATTTTACTAAAAGGCCAATAGCAATAACACATATAACTAAAATCACATAGTTTTCTAAAAAGAACTCAGTAAACATAGTCAGAATAACAATACCAAAAGCAACGCACATAACAGTTCTCATTAAATTATAATAAAGTGTCGCATTAAAGACAAAAGCTTCTAAAATAGTCCACATAACCAATAATGAGAACAACAAAATCACAATAATCTTATAAAACTTTATATTTTCCGATATATAAAAATCACGATACTGGGCTTCAATGAACTCTGAATTAAAATGCAGTGAAGATTTCTTAAGTTCAAAAGCATCTTCTTCTAAATTCCCTTTATGATATGAAGTTTCTCTATACAATTTCTCAAGATTCCCTGCAAAATGTTCAAGTCGATTGTGTTTAAAAACTAAAATTTGTTCATCTGTATTAGTAGCGATTTTTTCATAAATCCCAGGATGAAAAACAGCTGCATATTGGGCAAAGGCTTGATGTATAACTAAGATTATAAGAGGTACTACGAATATTGCTATCATAATAGTAGGTGTTGCAATGATCTCTTCTCCTGTACCTAATAAATCCCCATCACTAATCCAAACATTGCTTATAAAAGCTAAATATCCACAAAGTATTAATAAAGATAATAATTGTGATATTATATATAAAGCACTATAACAATAAGTATCTAAAGCAATTTGTAATAATACTGTGAAGACTAAGCCTATATATATAGAACTCCCAATAATATTAGTATCTTCAGCATAACCATCAGCATTTAATATAGTAAAGGAATTGTAACCTATGAATAATGGGATTATGATTCCATCAATTATTGATAAGAAACAATAGAAAAGCATTTTTTTCCAATTGAAAAGTCCATGGGTTTGCCCTTGAGAGTAAAGTTCGGGATAGTCGAGGATTTTTCTTGCTGGCATATCTTCGTCGAAAACCCCTAAGGCGAGGATTGGTAAAGATGTGAAGCCAATGTTGAAACCTACAATGAGGGAACTTTTAAAGATGGATAAGCCGGAGAAATCACTGAACCAGATGTAGGCAAAAGTTACTACGGTAAGAAGTGAGTTTTTGTAGATGAAAAGGAGGACTGAACGAGACATACGGGAGTAATTCCAATGACCATGAAGTAAAAGGAGGTCTCGGAGTTGAGAAAAATGCTCGATTGCGATATCACAGTAGTTACTGGCTTGAGAGTTTTCTTTACTTAAAACACCAATTCCTACATCTGCAGCTTGGATCATAGGGATATCCCCATTCCCATCACCTATAGCTAAAGTAACTGGACGGAATGAGAAATTTTCTTTAACTAGCTTAACAATCTTCGCTTTATCTAAAGGTAGTAATCCATAAAAGCACACTGAGGTCGCCCCAAATAACAAGCAACACAATAATTTCCTTGCATCATCACTTTCCATAGCAATTAAAAAACTCTGCCTATCAATTGAAAGTGAATAATTCACTGAGTTTGGGAAAAACATTTTATTCAAAAACATAGAAATTGAAAGCTCAGATTTAGCAATTGATTTAAAAAGTGGATGTTGTGATAACATAATTTCCGCATTGTTTTGCCCAGTATTATTATTGTTATTGTCTAAAATTGTATGTTTTTCTATTTTGTCATTAAGTTGAATACTATCATCTGAAGCAACTCTATTTAATGAACCTTTAGCAGGTGTTTTTTTAACAGAGACATTACGTGAACCGTTATTTTGTTCAGAAAAATCATTAAAAAAATGATTGCTTACATAGCGCATGAGTTGACGGATTAGATGAACTTCGGTTTTTTGGTTACTTAAAGTGAGGATTGGGACGTCATTTTTGAATAAGTTGACTTTGCGGCAGGTGGTTATTGTGCTACCTTCGTTGTCGCCGCTGAGAACCCAGATTTTTATACCGGCTTTTTGGAGGAGATCGATTGTGGTTATAGTTTCAGGGAGGACGGTATCTTCGATACCGACAACACCTAGGTAGGTTGAGTCTTTTTCGAGTTCTTGGTAAAGGATTTCGATTCTGCCTTCGGCGTTTACTGGGATGTTTTTAGCACTTTCTAATTTGGAGATGAAGTCTGCTGATGTGGTATTGTCGATTTTCTTGTGGGAGAGGACTATGGTTCGGAGACCCTTACGAGATGCGAACTGTTCTTGGGCTTCTAGTTCTTCGGAACCATTTTCGTCGAGGATTTTGACCATTTCATCGAAGGTACCTTTGACGTAGAGGGTAATTTCGTTGTTGGAACGGACTAGGATACGGGACTTTTTTATTGTGGAAGAAAAAGGAGAGGAAGCAAGAATAGCAAACTGCTCTTTGGTACCCAGGGAATCAATCTCACAAAACAGCTTTCCTCTACTAATAAGTTTCACACCAAGTTCAGTAGCAGCTTCAACCAGAGCCACTTCATCACTTGAAATCCCTAAGAATCTATCTTCATCAGGAGTAACACTATTACATAAAGCCATGCACTTAATAAACTGATACACAGGGGAACTTTCATCTCTAAACACAATCTGCTTAAGCTTTTGAAATACTAACGAAGGTCGATCAGAAAAAAATCCAGTCCTTCCTGAATCAATTTTAGGTAAAAGCTTAGTTGAACTTTCAGACATTACTCTAGTAAACACTGGCTTTTCATCATCAATAACAGTTGCACTTCTATCACGATCTTCTTCATCTCTCTGATATTTATTCGTTCCAATTATACAAAGTTCAACCTTAAGTTCCTGTTCTGTTATAGTACCAGTTTTATCAGCAAATAAATATTCGATTTGCCCAAGGTTTTCATTAACATCTCCAGTCTTGAAATCAACTTTTTTATTAAAAACCCTCATAATAAAAAAAGTTTGGAGGATTCTCAGCATATCCATTGTCACAAATAAAGATATCGGGATGATGTTGTTATATAAAATTGTGAAAAGGACGAAAGATTGAAGCTCAGATGTTGTTGTGAAGCTTGATTTGCTTAAGTATTTCAGTGCTAGGATTGAGAAAATTACTAAAACTAAAAGCACAAGGAGAAGGTATAAGACCCAGATGTTGATTTTCTTTTCAAGTCTTGAAATTTTTCTTGGTGGCGAGTTGATGTTTAAGTAAGTTTTGGTTTCAAGGCCTGTATAAACTACCAAGCCGATGACCCAATCTACTCCCTGGAGGGTACTTCCTCGATAGGCTAAATTATTGGAGAGAAGTTCGATTGCCCGCGGATGCCCAGTCAGCTTGAGTTTGCCTCTAAATTTAGCAAAGTCATTATTTGGCTGTTCAAATGTAATAATCCCAGCCATCTTACTCAAAACATAATCCTTATCCAAACTTTGTATCAACCCATGAGTCTCACTCACCGCTTTTTTCGGTCTTAAATCCGTTTCTCCACTAATCCCAGAAGTATCTAAGAAAAAATTCCTTTCACTTTTCGTACCAAGGACCACAACATCAGCAGGAAATTTTTGGCCTTCATTAATCAACACAATATTCCCAACTAAAAGTTTTTCACATTTAATAGGCTCAAATTTGCTTCCATTCCAGCAAATATAATCAGAAGCATTGGTTTTTCTATCTTCTTTGCTTCNTTTCATTAATCAACACAATATTCCCAACTAAAAGTTTTTCACATTTAATAGGTTCAAATTTGCTTCCATTCCAGCAAATATAATCAGAAGCATTGGTTTTTCTATCTTCTTTGCTTCGATAGTAATCATTGTAAGCATCTTTTGATAAAGTTAAAGATATGAGGATTGCCAANCGATAGTAATCATTGTAAGCATCTTTTGATAAAGTTAAAGATATGAGGATTGCCAAAGGGACTACAGTAGTCCATGAGTCGACAGGGTTGATTTCAAATGGGATTAGTTGAAATACAGAGACTATTAAGAACCAAATGTTTGCTGATCTTTGGAACTGTTCAAAGAGGTTTTTGGGTAATAATGTGAGAAGAGTGTATCGAGTAGAACTTACTTTATTACCTACGTATTGAGATTCTGTAAGAGGCACTGAACCATAGAGCTCTTGCGTGCGCCAGTTTCCTTCTTTAGCTGTATTCATTATTATCAGAATTATTATGTGATAACGATTATCACTGCTTAGGATGGGGTTGTTATAATAGAAGATAGGCTATGAGAGAAAATAATGATTGGGTTGGAGGCATTGGAGTTGAAGATGGGTATTTTTCGATTTAATTAGTTATTAAAATGTAAGTGATTATGCTTATCAAAAAATGTATTATAAGAAAACCTATGGAATCTAATTTATTTTGTTAAGAATTTATATATGGCATTGCAAGGATGATGATGTAAAAGTTTTATGTTTAGAGTCTTGTTTTAATGATAAGAATTTTTATTCGAATTTGAGCGGAATACAGAAAAGCATCAGTGCTAATTAAAAAATAAAAATATTGAGTGAAAATATAAAAATAAAGCAAAATTAAACAAAAATCTTTGAAATTATACTGAGAAAAATAATAAAATAAAATTTTTATTGAAAGTTGTTGTAATTTAAAGATAAAATCATGAAGTTATCAAATTTGTTATGTATTACCATGATTATTTTATAGTAAATTTATAAATCATAGAGTTAAATATTTAAGTTTACATAAAATCCTATATAATAAGAACTGATTTATTATGAAGACTATATAATAAGAATTGAATTATTATAAAAACTATATAATAAACTATATAAATTATTAGGATAATATTAAGAGAATATTTTATGATAAAATTGTATTAGGATTTAAATTTCTGTAATAAATAATATTTAATATAAAATCAGGTTATTTTCAAAGTAAACTGAGTAAATATAAAAGATAGTAAATATTCTTATGTTGATTTTATAAGGTAGTTTAGAGAATGAAATAACCAAATTTTTTTCATTAACGCATATCGTTTTATAGGATGAAAATTTGAAAAAACACTTAGAGAAAAACATGACAAATAATAAAATGATAGAGAAATAAAAAACTTGATTAAAAAATTAACAAGGGCTGGATTGAGCGATAATTCATAATAAATAATAATACTAATAAGCTAGTTTAAATTGAGAATTATATTAATACTTGATTTTTTCTTATAAGAAATGATGATTTAAGCTTATATTAAGTTGAAAAAAAATATTACTGACCCAAATAAAAGAGAAATAAAAAACTTGATTAAAAAATTAACAAGGGCTGGATTGAGCGATAATTCATAATAAATAATAATACTAATAAGCTAGTTTAAATTAAGAATTATATTAATACTTGATTTTTTCTTATAAGAAATGATGATTTAAGCTTATATTAAGTTGGTTG
>MPUH01001576.1:0-12579 GCA_001970955.1 Stentor coeruleus | reverse complement strand
AACTAACTAACTATTTTTTAGTCTTATTTCCAAAGGATATAATATCTTCATATAAAGTTTTGCCATTTTTTGGAGTATTGGATTTTTTAATATTGGTATGATACCTTATAGTGTATATAATTAATTTTTATTATCCACAGAAATCTAAATAAATTCTAACTTGCTAGGACATGAAGAAGCATTAAATGCTTAAAAAAGCATAGTCTAATATATATTATAATGCATTTTGATACTTATATATTTTTATAAGCTGTAATTATAAAATTTTAAGATAAATTAAATTCAGCTTGATAATCTCATTAAAATGAATATATACCAAATCTCATAAAATATAATTAAATTTTAAAATCGCTACATGCAGATATTAGATATTTAATTAATCATTAGCCCAACAAACTCCATCACATCCTAATTTTGAATACCTTGGCAAAAGCATAATCAACGGATTTTTAGTTCCAAAAACAATCTCAAAATTTCTACCAATATTCTTTGGCCTAATGCACCAACGATTATAAATAATTTCAATTGAAGTTAACCCCCTATATATTAAAAACCAATGCCATCCAGCAAAGCCAGTGAGTGCTAGAGCTGAAATAGCGCAAAAGACAAAAGTAGCCAAAAATAGCGGATCGTCCTTAAACGCATGGTAACAACCTGCAGCATTACCCGTAAAGCATGCTAATCCAACACAAATATATGTCAAAAACAATACAAAATACCTATGGTTTTTCAAACCAACACAGTTATTTATCCAAGGACAATGATGATCCATTTTCAGCACACACTTGCCACATACCCCACAATGATGTGCTCTCAATGGCTTAGAAAGTTCGCATTTACGGCATTTTTGCATTCCAGTAATATTTTGAGGATTGCCTGGACCCACGAAGATGCATAGAATATAGTTGAATAATATATTGAAAATCGCCCAAGCAAAGATTATGCTCTGGGAATAAGCTAATAGTTTTCCTGAATGCTCAAGCTCACAGGGGATAAGCTGAAAACAAAAGATGTAGATTACTAAAGATATCAGGCCGATTAGCAATAAAGCGAGTAGTGGGCCAATTAATTTCATTATAGTTCTTTTTGAGTTGTATTTGTTTGTACTAGTGCTTGTGTTATTGCTTTCTCGCATTTTATAAATCGTAATTTAGCATGTTTAAAGAATTAGTGCAGAACCTAGAAATGAATTTGAGCCTGTGGTAAATCTGGATAAACTATCATTTTGATGCATAATGCAATTAGTGACACATTTAAATTCCTAACCCCGTACTTACAAGTATCTTTTAGCGCATTGAAGCAAATAAAAAATATCTCTAATTCAAAGACATGAAAAATCTTACATTTATTTTATTCTGGCATCCTTATAGCTTCAACAATAGCTTTGCAAAGCCTTTACAAAAGAATCATTTTTACATATGTAAAGGTGCTGCTTATAATGCAAGTTTTGTGCACACATTCATAACGATAATTTTGGTCAGTAAAGCAAAGGGATAATAAATGCTAGTGAGATTTTCTCATAGACAGATAAAAAATGTGAGTGCAATAGAATATTGCACAAGACTGTAACTAATACATATACGGAAAGTTTTAACCTATAGAAATATATTAAATATTATGAATATAACTATCATGACTATTATTAAAATACCAAAACTTATTTTACCCATCATCAACATAAGTAAAATCTTGAAATAAATAAGACCCAGTCTCATTGCTGGACTTTACTGACTCGTTCACTTTTTCTGAAGTAAACTCTTCGTCAAAATACCTCAAATCCATATTATTGCTCAGTCTAGGTCTAAATGGTGGGGGATATTCTTTTTTTTCTAATTTATCCCAGTCAATTTCTCTAAAAAAAGGATGCGACCTCAAAGTTGAGCCATGTTCAGATCTAATTTTTGGGTCCAAAGTCAGAAGTTTACTAATAATATCAGAAGCTTCTTGGGAAAAATAAGGTTTCATTTCGAAATTCCTCTTTAAAACTTTCTTATAAATCTCATCTCTATTTTGAGAATAAAACGGGGACAGTCCAGCAATCATTTCATAAAGCACTGCGCCAAGGCTCCAGAAATCCACAGCCTTGTCATACCCTTTATTTTTAATAATCTCAGGGGCTAAGTAATCTGAAGTGCCACAAAAAGTATAAGCCAAAGGGTTTTTCTCATCAACACCTAGCTTGCTCAATCCAAAATCTGTAAGTTTTATATGTCCATCACTACACAAAAGAATGTTTTCAGGCTTTAAATCTCGGTATATTATCCCATTACTATGAAGGTACTCTAAAGCTAAGACAATTTCTGCTGCATAAAATTGCGCGCGGTCCTCACTAAATCTCCCTGCTTTACGGAGCTGATAAAAAAGCTCTCCTCCTTGGACAAATTCTAAAACTAGGTAAATTTGATGGAAATCTTGGAAAGAGTATTTTAGTTGGACAATAAAAGGGGAACTGTTTTTTATAAGGATGCTTCTTTCATTTGCCGTATGGAGTTTCTGCTGATTTTTTTCGATATCTTTTTTTTGAAGGACTTTCATTGCATAGAGAGCACCTGTTTTTTTAAGACTAACCATAAAAACTTTACCGAATTGTCCCTTGCCTATAAGTTTTAGTATTTCAAAGTCTTTTTTGGAAATTTTCGGGTGGTGTTCTAAAATGGGTGCTGGAATGAAGGATGCGGATAATGGCGAGCTTTCAAGCTCTTCAGGCTTTTCAGGGTCTTTTGAAGGACACAAGCAACTACATATTTTTCCCATGTTATAATTACTGTTTTAAGTTGATTCTATCTAATAATATTTTTAGTATGCTTTATATGAATAAGAGTGAATAAAAGTTTATATATTGAAACATATAATAGCATATAAAACCTGGCCATAATATAAAATCATAATCACAGCTATTGCATAATCAGCATATAAAATCCTTCTTTCAAACAGCAAATCCTATAAGCATAATCATACTCTCAAAAAATACAATCATAAATATAAATGTACAAAAAGCTCGAAATCATGAAACACAATTCTTTCAAGCAAGCGCATACCGATGCATATAATCGTGTTGTATCCTCACTAGAGCACTCTCTTGAAACTGAAAGAATAATTAACGCTTTACAAGGAAAACGACAAAAATTACTCGAAAAAGCCGAATGCGAGCAGCAAAGCCTTAAAAACTTTATTTACAAGCACCACTTTTCCGTTTTGCAAAAGCAAATCGAAGAAAAAAAGCGTAGAAAACTTATTGAAGAAAAAGAAGCACTTACTGAAAAAGAATTAACTGACGAGCTCTACAAGCCAAAAAGATTCAATATTAAAGAGCAGCTAGATGCTCAACTTGAAGAAAAAAAAAGAATTAAAAAAGAAATTCAAGATAAAGAAGCAGAAATCGACAAGCTTTATTTAGATTCAGCAAGAAAGTCTTTAGAATCTGAAATGAAGAGGAAATCTGATAGTAAGAAAGTGCTACAAAGTGAACTTAGGGAAAGCTGGAAAAATACCCAGAAAACAAACAATCTTCGAAAAGCTATTGACAGAATGAGGAGATTTGGGGATAATTATATTATTGAAAGTGAAGAAGATGAGGATTTTGAAGAAAGAGAGAAATTTGGAATAGGAAAAATAAATGAAAAGCTTTTCAACAAACAGGCTAAGGATGCAAATTCTATTGAAAAAATCAAGCTTTCTAATATATTGGAAATAGTGCCGCAAACAAAAAATGAAAGATCAAAATCGATGCTATCTAGGATTTCAAAGCACTCACAGAAGAAAGTTCTTGAGAAAATCAACAAACTTACTGAACAAGAGGATAAAATCAAAAAAGAAAGAATAGATGTTATCAGCTTTTTGCAGTCTAAGTCCAATAGTAAATCTTCATCACGCTCTGCTACAGTTGCAGGTTTGATGAAATCTCGAGGCCTTCAAGCAAATGTGTCCTTATAAAAACTTATTATTAAAAATTATTGGCAATTCTATTCCCTTCTATGATCCTGGGGATATATAATTATAGTTTTTCATATAATTTAAGATTGCCAGAGATGGCCATCAAGAGACATGAGCTTAGGCACTTCATTAAAGGCAATATTAGCATTTTGCCAAAACTCGCCAAAGCAAAGATTAAATTTGGACAGAATTTTTTTCGGAATTACTTGATGAAGATCTATTATAAATATCTATGATAAAAAATTAGACTAGCTTACTATTTATTGTAGCTATTATTAATTTTAATTAGGTTATCCTACTTTTAATTTAAAATCGGGTGATTTAAGTTAAATTTGGACAGAATTTTTTTCGGAATTACTTGATGAAGATCTATTATAAATATCTATGATAAAAAATTAGACTAGCTTACTATTTATTGTAGCTATTATTAATTTTAATTAGCTTCAGATTTGTAATTGAATGAGCAGGAGGAAAATAGTAAGTATTAAGGGATGATAAGTGAACAAGACATAGTTTATGTTTTTTGCAAATTATCAAAGACAGAAAAAAAATCACTAGCAGGCTTTTCGGAGAATAGATATTATCAGGAACTCTAATTAAGGTTAGGCTGGGTTTAATATTTTGATATCGATTAAATTGGTGATGGGATTTAGCAGCAAGACGCTATCCTGCATAATGGGAATTTTGTTGATTTCTATAATTATTATGATAAAAAAATTATAGTAATTTAAGAGAAATAAGATAGGCTTAAGTGTAGATAGTAGGATTTAGATAAGAATAGATATATATGAGAAAGAAATAAAGCAAGACAAAGTTAAATTTGAGTTTTAGATTGATGTATAAAAAAACGGAAAATTAATAGCAAGAATATAAATTTGTAAGAAATCTAATGAAAAATATATAAAATTAATGGTTAGTTAGCGCTTTACAATACTTTTCAGGGATGATTCTAATATTTTAAATGATTAAAATCATAATTGATTTATCATATTTATCTTGATTCAAGTCTTAAAAAAATTTTATTAATCCACTGTATCATGCATATAGCTCAACCTTTCAAATAATAAAGCGATATTTTATAAAAATCATTTAATCTAAGCAAAGCAATCTAATCAAATTAACTCAAAATCTTACAATAAATCGCCATAATTCCGACTATTTCAAGAAGCTTAAAAGTTGAATATCATGTACATATCTTCGAAATCCTTCGTATTTGACTAAACACAGGACTCCATATAAAAAGTCTCCTAACTACCATAACCCTCCTATATAAATTAAAATGGATAACGAAGAAAACAAGATACAGGTAAATCTCACATAGCTCGCCAGTCAGCGGTTTGTTGAAGTAAGCAAATTCAGAGGGAAAACATATATAAGCATAAGAGAATTTTACGAAGACGCTGAGGGGAACTTAAAACCAGGAAAAAAAGGTATCAGCCTAACAACAGACCAATGGAAAAAACTCTGTGAAAACGTCCACAAAGTTGATCGTATGATTGACAGACTAGATATCTAATAACTATCTTCCCATTGCCTCATATTTCATCCTAAAGGGGCCTTTATTAACCATTTTACATAAAAATCCTAAATTTCTCTGAAAATATATATGGAAATCAGAACTTTCAGCTCTGAGATTTCTCTAAACACAAACCTCCCTGCCCTATCTTTACGTCTGTCCAGCAGAAAATCTACATCTTCCAAAAAAACCTTAACTCCAATAAGCAAAACTAGGCATTCACGACCTCTTCTTAAAAAAAAAAATTTTGCCAGTACAAAAATTCTTACTTCTACAACAATAAAGCCCAGATTCCTCACAAATCTTTCGATAACAAAGCAACTTTGTCCAAGACCTCTTGTCTCTGCTGAATGCTGGATTACTCTAGAAACTCTCTCAACCAAACAACTTGACGGGAAAAACGAAGACCTCCCACGAGAAATCGCAAGTCTCAGCAAAATAATGACTTTAATTACTGTTATTCAAGAAATAGCTCGTAAAAAACGAAGCTTCGAAGAAGTTGTGACAATATCTTTAAAAGCCTCAAGCATAGAAGGCACATCTGCAGATTTGAAATTTGGAGATGAAGTCAAAATATGGGATTTACTTCATGGACTTATGCTACCTTCAGGTAACGATGCTGCAATTGCTTTAGCTGAATTTGTGGGTGGGATGATTAACAGAAATGCTGACCCAATTAGTTCCTTTGTTGATAAAATGAACACAAATGCTAAAGTTCTCAAATTAAATGATACGTTTTTTAATAATCCGCATGGAATGTCTACTAGTGTAAATCTCAGCACAGCAAGGGACATGGCAATGCTAGCTAATTACGCCATTAAAATGAGCACTTTTAGACAGGTGGTTAGTACTAAAAAGCATGTTTGTAATATATACAACCCTAATGGGACTAGAAAAGTTGAATGGGTTAATACAAATGCTTTGTTGGATAAGGGTTTTAAAGGGATTAAAACAGGTATTACACCTGCTGCTGGGCCGTGCTTGTGTTTTTTTGTTGAGAAAAAGAAAAAGAGCATGATTGGGGTATTGCTGAACTCAAGGAGTATGGATGCTAGATGGTCTGAAGCTTCGAAATTGCTGAAATATTCTATTAATTATTTGCTGTAAGTTTTATAATATGATATTTTAGCCAGGAGATAACTTTGGAATTTGAGGATTTATTGACAGTGAAGGAACATTTTAAGATGATTTGCTTATTTTTATAGTATATGGAAATTCAATATCACAAAATTTCAGAAAAAAGATCGAAGCCTTTTACACAAAGGGAGTGGGAAATGATTCTTAAGCACAATGATTATAACAATGTATCGAAAAAAAGACTTAAAGACAGTTTGATTTGTGGAGTACCAAGCGATTTAAGAGGGGAGATTTGGACTTTTCTTACTAGAGCTAATCAGTTATCGGTGCAATTCTCAAATGGAGTTTACAAAAAGCTCCATGAAAGAATTGCTGATGATATCTCTAATCAGATTGATAGGGACCTGCATAGAACTTTTCCTGAACATAGGATTTTCCAGGAGCGAGATGGGATAGGCCAGATGATTTTAAAGAATATATTGTGCGCTTATGCAAACTATGATCCTGAAGTAGGATACTGTCAAGGTATGGGGTTTATTGTTGGGTGTCTGATTTTACAAATCAGGAACGAAGAATTATCTTTTTGGGCCTTCGTTCAGATAATGCATGATTTCAATTGGCGACTAATTTTCAAGTATTTTTTATATAGAAATGGGACTCCAAGGCTTATAACAATGATGAAAATTATGAAAAAAGAAGTTAAAAAACGTTTTCCAGACCTCCACCAGCATTTCGAAGAACAAGATCTCCAGCTTCTAGCTTGCTTTTCCCAATATTTCATAACAGTCTTCCTCTACGACACACCAACCAACATAGGTATTCGAATATTCGATGTTTTTCTTCTAGAAGGTGAAAGGGTTCTTTTTGACCTCTTATATCGCATGCTAGCCTTTAAAAAAGTTGAGATTCTTGAATTGAAATCCCAAGACCTATACATGTACTTAAGGAAAAAACTAGTAAAAGAGTGCTTTGAAGAGTTTAGTTTGGGCACTTTGTTTTCGACAAGAAGGCAAGAAGAAAGGGAAATGAATGAAATTTAATAACTGAATTAATAGCTAAGCTGCTTTCCTCTAATTTTAATAATTTTAAGAAGCTTGGTGCTATAAACAAATCGCATTTTCCTTGTCTCTACAGCATTTACATTATTCTTACAACTTTGCCATCATTGGTATCTGGTGTCTCTAGCCTTTCTAGATCTAAAAGACTATCATAAATTTCTACCATTTTTATTATCAATAATCATATATGCTTTTCAATGCAATATTAAGTATTATTTAAATATTTTAAAAACCTCACTTTTGAATCTTTAGTCATCCTATTTGCTTTTAAACTAGCAGGAGGGTGATAATCCATATATAAATCTTTGTTTTTTACAATATTCCTTGGAAGCGAGGTGCATTTTGATGGCTGTTCAGTCCTTTTATCGTTAAGCTCACTTTTATGTCTATTATTAAGACGCTCATTTTTGCTTGGATAATGTGGTGAGCGGACTTCATTAGCAAATTTTGTAATGATTTTCAAGCCTCTGTCACGTTCTACTAAATTATTGCTTGTATAGGCTTGCAACATTAGATATCGGCGTTGATTTCCGATTGATATGCAAAGTGGAAGGTCACTTCTTGTAAGGCTACGCATTTTGCTTGCAACGGAAATGATGAGTTTATCTAGATTATCACGTTGGGTACTTAAAATTTGTGAAGGACAATTGAATAGCTTGGCAAATTCTTCAAATTTCAAAACACCTGCCTGTTGGGCGCTGATATAGTGCACTAGTTGCTCAACTTCTTTTCTGCTTTGGACTAGACCTAAACTGAGAAGTGATTCATATAGTTCTTCTATACTTACAACTCCAGAATTGTCGGAGTCCAATTGGCTGAATAAAGAAGGTTATTATTACAATCATATTGCTAAACAGAATTAATATTATTTTTATATGCCTAAATCTATAGTTTTTATTATGATTTACAATATAAACTAAGATTTAAATAACATTTCTATATTTGTATCTAAATGAATAATTATATCAATAAAGATTTAAGATTATGCCTTTGCTTCCTCCCTAATTCCTTAACTTTGCCATGAACTCTCATCCAATTCCTAGTGTTATACTGTTCAATTCTTTGCAAATTACTACGAAGCCTATCATTCTTAAATCCAAAATGATTAAAACTAGAAGGGTCCATAATTAATTATTTAGGAATAAGCCCAGAAGCTGTTCCTAATAAGTTAATGGGGTTTTTAGAGTTCATAAGCATAAACCCTTTCAGCCCAAGACCTTTAAGCAGACGTGCTTGCATTTCAGGCCCAGCTCTTGCCATAGACACAATAGTCTGCTTTCCAATAGCATCAACAACTTGCTTAAACTTTTGCGTTTCAATTTTTGCTAGTTCTTTAGCCTTTTGGATCTCCAGCTCATCAATTTCTCTCTTATAAGCTACTTCAGCTTCACATTTATTCTTACTAAGAGCAAGTTCAGTTTCTCTTTCAATCTTCTTAGCTTCTTCTTCTAATTCTACTTGCTGGAGTAAACTTTCATAGTAAATTTTCTTGGATTTGGCTTCAGCTATTGCTTCACCAACAGCTTTACCTGTAAGTTGTACTTCAAGGTTTTTAGCTTTGAGTTGAATGACTTTGATTTGCTCTTTTTCTGACTCGATCATATCCTTAACTTTTTGGAGTTCTAGAGTGCCTTTTGAGAATTGTTCATTTTTACGAGCTTCATGTTGAGCTCTAGCTTTGTTGGCTTCAGTGGTGATTTCAATAGCTTGGTTTACTGATTTCTTTAAACTGGCTTTGGTTTTTTCGTCAGTTGGTTCAACAGATTGAATATCCACACTTGTAATAACCAAGACATTAGTTGGGAAAAACATTTCATTCTTAGTCTCATCTCCTTTTTTTCCAAACACTGCTGCTTTAATAATATCTGACGACCTCTGATGGAAATCCTCAAATGAAAAACCCGACACTGCTCCTCTAACACGACTAGCAATAGTCTTGCATGCATCTCCAACAAAATCTCTTACACTGAAGATTTTATTTGCATCATTCTTGTCTTCCTTATTTACACGGAACATCCAGTTATAAGAAAGTGTCAAAGCTAAGCTTGCATGATCACTTGTCTCAACAACTACCATATCACTCATGAAATCAGGGCCAAGCAACAACGAAAGGCTTTTATTAACCCCTTCACGCTTGGGAATACCACCGCTGATTTCAACAACAGTAAATTGCTCATCTGGGTGAAGCATGATTCTATCAGGCCCAAAGACTACTCTATTAACTTTGGTTTTGTAGTTATAGACTTGCACTGCTGAGTTATGAGGGACTCTAAAGGTTACTACACGGGTCTTATCACGAGTTGTTGTGGCAGCTTTACCATCACGCTTTACATCTCCACGGATTCCGAAAAGCTGCTGGTTGACTAGTTGTTCTACTATTGGTGGAAGTTCAAGTTCAAAAAGCACTTCTTGAGGCTTAAGCATATAGCTTTTACCGATTTCGGCTTTAATTTCACCAGAGGAAGTGTCTCTAATATAAACACCTTCATTTTCATCTAAAGGTATTGTTTTACGTCTTTCGATAATCTCGATTTTAATTGATGGAATAAAGTCCCTTGGTCCATATATCATCCACTTTTCTCCAGCATTGAAGCTTTTAGTCTCTTCTACCCCCTTTACTTTTATAGTCTCTGTAAAGTTCTCAATAGCTTTAAGTAGTAGAGCTTCGTCATCAGCTAAGACAATGACATCCAAAATACCTTTTTCAAGCTTTTCAAAAGGTTTCAAGAAGAAAGTGCACTCACCTTTTTTAAGCACTTTTTTACCAAATTGATTCTTCCCGCTATCATCAACTGGGTCTAGAATATAAGTATATTGTCTATTATTAAGCACAACAGCATTAACAGTGCCAACAAGAACTTCATAAACATCAGGAATATGAGTATCAGTATCCTTAATAGTCAATAGCCATTCTTCTCCTGCTTTTCTCTGTTGTTTATACACATCAACAAAGCTTTTAACAGCTCTAAGCTGAATAGCTCTTTTTTCAGTAAGAACAAGAGCTTTTACTTCTTCAACAACTTCTTCTTCTACTTGAGGCAAATAATCTCCTGTTTCTCTTATAAGCCATTCTTCCCCAGCTTGTCTTTCATTGTTGTATTTATCTATTGTAAATCTTAATGCTCTAAGCTTGAGAGCGGTATTAGGCTTGATGGTAATTGGGTTGATTTCACGAACAACTTCACATTCGATTCTTGGGATGTAGGAGCCTGGCCCATAGTAAAGCCACTCATCACCAGACTGCCTAGTTTTATCTCCATCTTGGAAGTCACGAATTGCTCTGATTTGATAAGCGTGGTTTGGCCTGATGACTGGGATTTTAGTAATATCTTGTTCGAGAATTTCAAAGGGGTAGAGTGGGACAGGTTTAGGGTGGGTGTCAGAAGTCCTCACTTCTCTATCACCATACCTAACTTTGGCCATGCCAAAGCTGTCTTCTACAATTTTGTTTTTGAGCTTTATCACTGGATTATGAACTATGCAATAGCAGCGAGGGGGGATTTGGACCATCTTTAATGGGGATTTTCCGCTAGCAAGCCTTTCGTTGTCTTTTAATGCATAAGTCAGTGGGCCCTCAATAACGCGTGTTAGATTGGTGTTAAGGTCAAGTATATGCACGTAATACAGGGGCGGAATACGAATCGAGTTATCAGCCATTTATTATTGAGTTTAATGGTGTTCTATCGGGATGAATTAAATATATTTCTATACAGAAATTATCCTAAGTATTGATTGATTAGATTATTAAGTTTTTCTTCTATAGCCGAGGCACTAATGGCTACGCTAATAGCCGTGCAACCACTGGTCTTGCCGCGCCAAAAAAAGGTCCACGGCGGAGGTCATGCTCTTACTAAAATACAGGCGGGTTTATCCCTAGATTGCTCAAGCCCTTTCAGGCTTCCGGAAAATCCTCCAAAGCGAGTTCCCTACGACGTCATAGGACTATTAGCCTACCACCTAGAGTAGGAGCCGGTGATATCAAAAAAGACATAATGGAATAAATGGAAAAAATTCAGAGAAGATTCGCGAGATCCCTACTTGGGGCAAGTAAATGTGCAGCAAATGAAACACTGCTGCTAGGTCTAGGTCTTTCATCGATAAGGGCACGGGTTGACATGAAAGCATTGAACTTAGAAGGAAACTAGTGGGCTGACTGCGAACTCATGGCTACTTAGATTCTGATTAAGCGGCATATCAAATATAAAAAATCATGTTATTAGGGAAGGAGTTGATCCTGATAGAATAATCTTTACTGACTAAACTTCGAAAAAAAGACTATATAAGCAGATGTTATCTTACAGATTTATGTCTTAATACCTTGGCTCAATGGTAACACATTTTCTTATGGTTTATTATGAAGTGGAATTCTTTTAATTTGCCTTTAGTATGTATGGCATTAAGAGTTGCTTCAGGATTATGCTATGCTTTAGACTGCCCTGAGCTTATTATGAAAAGCCCCGAAGAATATAAACAAAGAACTGTTGAGCTTGCCTTCGGACCATAAATGAGTTTGAAGAGGCAAAATTACCTGAGCATATAAGAAATTGATTTGTAGGTCAGAGCTTAAAGATCTGAGAGCTAAAGTTTAAATAAAATAAATTAGTGCACCTCTTTTTAATGCATAACTCTAGGTGTATTTTGAAGTAAAAGTTTATATGCTATTGGAAATCTTGACAAGTTAGGATTAAGACCAAAAATATCGAAATATACAGCCTAGTTTTTAATTTTTTGCTTCCTGCTATTGCTTGAAAAAGTCATTTTAAAGCTCGGAATTTTTTTTTTAATTAAACAAATTATAGGTATTGCTACTTAAATCTAGAGAATTTCTTGATTAAATTTTGTTTTCCATATATTTAAAAAAAATTTAAAATTGTATAAGATATATTATGCCTAACTATCATTTTTAGTTTCCATGATTGCATTATAATATTTATATTAGCTAATATTTGAATGGAATTTTAATAGTTGTAATAATAAGGGTGTTAGGGTGTTAGG
>MPUH01001575.1:0-12618 GCA_001970955.1 Stentor coeruleus | reverse complement strand
CTAGCATCCCTTCATAATTCTTACTGTTCTCTAAGTTCTTTAATCTGTTCATTTTTACTCTGTATAAGTTTCTTCAAACTCTGAAACTGTTTAGAATCCGCAAGTCTTTCCTATAAAAACCCTCAAAAACCCATATCCCACATATCACAATCAAGTCTTTTCTCTTGCTCTTGTTTCAAATTCTGAATAAGCTCTTCTTTCGTCCTTAGTTCAAGCTAAATACAACCTACCTTAGTTTCTTCCAATGCTTGACTAACTTCTTTTACATCATTTTCATGTAATAATTCAGATTTAATAAGCACATGACCACTTTCATCTTTAAGTTTATTTATCTCTTCAATCAATTCCATAATTCTAGTTTGTTGATCCAAATTCTTTCTTTTAAGCAAATCCCTTTCTTCAGTTAATTCTTTAACTTTTATCATTGCATTCTGTTCATTAGCAACACTTGCATTCAATGTTGGCAGTCTAGCCCCTGTAGTCTTTTTAGTTAATTCTTTTTCGATATTGCCTATATTCCTCATCTCTTCAATAGCTTTTTCGTTTTCTATAAACGAAATATCTCCTTGTAAATGAAAACTATGAGACTCAGCTTGTGACATAAGGATTTTAATATAAACTCCTGACATATAAACAATATTTTGAAGCTCTGAATCCACAGTTATTCTCACTTCATCTTGGAGATCCTTGATAATATTCTCAACTTCGCTCCATGATAAAATCTCATCTTTTGCATTTGATTTTAAGCATTGAGCAAATGCTGTCTGGATTTCATTGATACTTTCTTTGCGTTTGGCTTCGAAAAAAGTTACGAACTTTCTTACTTCTTGTAAATGTCCCGCATTAAGCACGTAATCCATTTAATATTATAAAATACACAATTTGTGAATAAAATATTTTGATATTAGAAATAAGTTAATGTTTTTAGATGATTATGATATTGAGGGCTGAAAGGATTTGCGAATTGTTAAGTTTGATTATGGAAAAAGAGAAAATTGTTTTAACTTGTTTTGATGATTTGTGTTGGAGTTAGAAATTTTAGTTTAGAATTTCATAATAGGATGATTTTTTTAGTTTGGAAAAAGAGGATTGATAGGAACTTGTGGGAATATGGAAAAAGTTTTGTAGGATAAAGGGAGATATGATAGGATATGCGATTTTTTAGGAATAGGCTTGATTGGTATTTTAAGGATAAGGGAGATAACTGGCTTATTAATGATGAAAAGATTCTGTTGATAGTATTACTTGTTTATATACTCATAAGAAAAATTTTGTTATAGTAATATTGTGATTTATGCAAATTTGTATCTTAATTTTTAAAATAACTTAATTCCAGTTTATATCATTAAGGCTATAATTTTTGAAAAGAAATTTTTTTTTGAGATTTCTGAAGATATGCCAGCAAGCCTTTAAGATTTTAAGAATAAATTTTTACAATTGATAATTATCAGGCATAAACAATAGAGCAACATATTCTATAAAATAATTTGCTATAAACTAACACGTTATTTAAAAAAAAAAATTAAACTAGGGTGTTAAATAGCACCCTAAAAGGTTTATAAACAATTTTATCAATAAAAACTGAAGATAATTTCAATAAAGAAGACTATTTCATGCTTTTTAATATTACTTTTGTGTATTTGGCATTAATTTATGTATGTAAAAAGCATATGAGAAAAATATTACGATATCATGATTGGAACATAAACACTTTATCAGATGAGTCTATGAATAGCTTAGACAAATTTCGTATAAAATACATAACACCTTTTAAACCTCGAGCCCCAACACCTCCAAAAAGCAAAGAGTTGTCAACGAAAGAAGTTTCTCAACAAATACCTTGGAAACTTAGGCAATCCTCAGTAAATTCTGCTGATATTATTGTATTAAAAGTACCGTTTTCTAGTGTGACTTACATCAACAAAATGAGACAAATTCAAACTTTTAGTATGAATATGCATAAAAAACAGCTGAAAGTTAGGAAAAATAAT
This sequence comes from Stentor coeruleus, assembly GCA_001970955.1. Classification (NCBI taxonomy): domain Eukaryota; phylum Ciliophora; class Heterotrichea; order Heterotrichida; family Stentoridae; genus Stentor; species Stentor coeruleus. Next base: position 10,627 of record MPUH01001575.1, on the reverse strand, counting down.
AGATATAAGAAACATCGGAGGTCAGAAAGCTTGAAACTTGTGGAGTATAACTAATTTTTAGATTTGTAGCAAATAAAACAATTATTTTAGGATTGTAGGAAGTGATTTGATTTAGAATATACTAAGATTTATATAAATATAAAGGTATATATGATAATTTAAGATATAATAGAAGGGGTTTTTTTTGAAGGTGGCCTTGGGGTATTTTTAGCTTTTTTAAAGAAAGTTGAAGATAGGGTGTTATATATTTAAATATGTTAGAATATATAATAGGGCAGACCGTGAAGGCATTAAGATGATGAAAGTTTAAAAAATATGATTTTTCCATAGCTTAGACCTCAAATCTAAAAATCCCGCATCTTCTTCAACACAATTTCCTCCAGCATATTTCTCTTATAAAATTTCCCATGATAACAGTCTTAACGACCACAACAATCCAGTTTACTTCATTTATTCTCTATAAACTATATCATTTAAACCTATTTCTGGTATAATTTCTCAGTAACTCAAATAATTTAAATCATCAGATAAATTAAGTCATACATAAAGTTTATAATTAACAAGGGCTGGACAATAGTCAAACAATAATTCCTAACTAATACTAGCATAGAAGTTTATAAATTGTTTGCTACACCTTTTGATTTTTCATTGAGGCTGATATGATTTTTGAAGGTATTACAGGAGTTTAATTATTAGGTGGCTTGTGAAAAAACATTAAGAATTTATGAAGACTGGAGATAATATGATGAGGATTAAAATATTTTATTGATAATAATATCTTACCACTGTGGAATGTTATGCTGAAAATGTGAAGAGCATAGAGGATTACAGTACTTTAAAAGAAAAACAGCAAGATATGGCAGTTTATTTTTTCGATAAGTGCAAGAATATAATATTTATGAATACACTTGATTAAAAGGTAAAATTAATGATGAATTTGCTGATTTCACCTAGCTTTTCTAGTAAAATATCTATTTTCTAGTTTTTTTTATATAAAAATCATAGCTTCATTGTAGATTCAATAAGAAAATACATGGTATATGCAAGTAATAATCCTTAACATCTGCCAAAATTTTATTTTTATCAAAAATCAAGGCGACCTTTATACCTAATTCCTCAAATCAACTAAAACTTATAAATATTTGTCAATATAAAAATTATTACATCTATTTTCAAGCTTCCAACATAAATAAGAAATAAACAAAATATGGCAGAAGGTACTATCACGACTAAGCTCATAGAAGACCCTCGTTCAAAATCCCCAAAACAAAAATGTTTTTCTTTAAGAAAGCGTCTCGACACCTCTCCAGGTTTAATGAGAGTTCTAAAAATAATTGTAGGAGCAGTGGCAATAAGTCATATTTTTGCTGCTTTTTTACTATTTATCGTATTTTTTACATAGGCTAATGCAGGTATAGAAATCGCTATATATCCTCTTCTAGTTCTAAGTTTTGAAGTAGAAGTTTTATGCATTTTCANTATATCCTCTTCTAGTTCTAAGTTTTGAAGTAGAAGTTTTATGCATTTTCATGATAGGAATTATAATCTCTGACATAATGAACGACACAATGTCAATGGCTGTCTGGCAGCGAGAAGCAATAGGCCGTATTCTTAGAAATACTTTCATCTCTCTTATATTATTTATTTTTTTCCTCTTGTGCGTAACACAAATCGAAACAGAATCCCAAAAAATCATAATCCCTTCTATATCAAGTATATCAAGTCCTATAATATTTTTGCTTATAATTTCATATGTTAAACTTATACTTATCAAAAGCGAAACTTCAGGTTATTGGATTAGTATTTGTACATGTTTTTTTGCTGAAATTATTATACTTATTATTGATGTGGACTTTGAATTAAATGTACCTTGGGTTATTATTGGATTACCTTTAATGATAATATGTTTGGTTTTATTTATAGGGAATTTGATTATTTGTTCTTTAGATTTGATACAAGGAATATCAGGATGTTGTGCATGTTTAAGTTTTGGTGGTTGTGTTTTTGTTAATGTTTTAGCTTTGGATGGGTATATTGAGTATAGTTTTTATTATGTTGGATTTGGGATTACTGGGTTTGTGTTAGTGTTTGCTTTTTTTAGTCAGTATGTTGGGAATTTCTTTTTGGATGTTGTATTTGGACACATTGAGACGGATTATTTTTACTATGTTAATCCTCCGAGAAAGGGTGGAAAAGCTAAAGCTATAACTATTTAGAAATTAAAGTTCGTTGGTTAATAAAAAATTTGCTTTTTTGGAAGTTGGATAGGTGGCTTGGAGTTGGGAAATTTTTATGCTTTAGAATGATTTAGGTTAGGTTTTTTTAAGATATTACAATATGATTTTGATTTTTAGAGGTAGGGTGCTTTTGTTGTTTGTTTATGTAAACTCATGTAATTATTTTTTGTTTTTTGTTGTAAATTGCTGTCAGTTTCAGATAATTATTGTTAAATCTTAGTCTTATCTGATTAGCCTGGAAGTTGTAAAAAATTTTCAGTTTTATTTCAAATTACCCAAAGCTTATTTTTACATTATGTGAAATTTTATATATATTCTCTTGAGGCTAAAAGCCTTAAGTTAAAGATTTGACTTACTAAATTCTAAAGTTTGATAATATTTTCTAAGGAAAAGCGAATCATAGACTAAAAATCTATAAAGCAAAAAAAATCATAAAACATTAAGTTATATAATATCATACAAATCTAATTAAAAGCACTTTTAATTTAACTAATATAAAAATATAAAACTAAAAACCAGCATACTTTACTCATATCAGTTATCCAAACAATCAATACAATAAAAGAAATTACCATCATTTAAAAACTCAAAATACTTAAATTCATATAAAATCATAATATATTTTCTATCAAACCTCATAGTGACTATCACAATTTCTCCACTCCTAACCTCCAAAGCCACCTCTCAAAAATCAGTAATTTCCAAATTCCCTCTAAAAAACTCATGATAATCTTAAAACTCTAAATATCTTAAAAGCCCTATCTCTAACTATCAACATCAATCACATAATCACTCATCAAAGGATCCTTATGCATTTTATGAACAACATCAACACACATTTCAAGTTTCCTAAAACTCTGACAAATTTTTTCATACTGTCCGATATTCTCAAAAACTTGACTACTAACATCATCATCAGTAAATTCATTTTTCTTTTTAACCAAAGGTATAAACATCTGTTTAACATCATTATTAACAACACTAATACAAACTTTTCTCATAGAAGCATCAAGTCTTTTAAGTTCATTTTCCCTTTTCCCTGAATTTCCTAATATATAAGAACGTGTTTTTGGGAAAAAATTCTCTATAATAGTCTTAAAAACTGATTTAGGTACAACTAAACAATCAGTTAAAATCTCAGCAACATATTCATAAATGTTATTTTTTTCAGTCAAAGCTGAAAAATCCCCAATCACATCACCAGTTTCAATAGAAATGTATTTATTAAATATTCCATCAGAAATTTTACCAATAGAAACTTTACCTTTTGTTATAAAGCAAACTTCATCAAAGTTTTCGTTTTCTTCACAAATAATCTCGTTTTGGATGAAAAGTCTTGGTTGGAAATGCGGACTTATACTGTAAAAAAAGTCAGAGTCTAAAAAATAATTCCTGAATTTGAATAAAATGTCATTGAAAAGATTGTCTAATATGTTAAAATACACTTCTTCATTTAATAAATCAACATATGGTTGGGTTTTAGATATTAAGTCATTAGGAGATTCAGCTTCCCAATGTTTTTTAGCTAAAGATTTGAGACGGTCTTTAATAAAATAATATTCGAAATGTGCCACAACTTTGCGTCTTAAGGCTTTAGGTATAGATCCTTGTAATTCTTCTATTGAATTCAACCAAGTATTTAAGTTTCCAATAAAATCTTCACCTGAGTAAAGGTCAGAATAAAATGCTACAGCCGTGTTTACACTACCGGAAATAAACGCAAATAGTGTCACTCCAAATAGCATAATTATAATAAGAAAACTCATTTCGTAAACATTACGAGGTAAATAATCCCCATAACCTATTGTAGCGATTGTTGTTAACATGAAATAACTACTTCTAAGGGCGATATCTTTGTATTCATAGCTTTCAAGACCATAATAATACTCGAAATCCCAATCATCTCCTGTTTCCCCAGAACTAAATTCCTTGTTTTGGACTTTACGTTGGAACCAGTACCAGAAACATCCTAGAAAGTATATGATAAAAACAACAGAAACCAAAAGTTTGATCACTGATGCAACAATTTTAAACAAAAAACTATATCGCGCCTTACCTTTTTTATCAGTTTTTCCAATATTAAAATAAGTTAAAAGGTATCCAAGCCCAACCCCATCAGTGAAGTTAATAATCAATGGGAGTTTTAAAAGCCTAAGCATCCTTAATAAATATTCTGCTTCATAATACCCTCCAGCTCTAAGTGGAATCACACTAATAACATCAACAAAAAGCCACCCTTTCGCATAAATTTTAAATATTCTTTTAAAATTCCTAATAGGCGAACCTCTTCTACTAATTAACTCTGTAATCATAATAATAAAAATATCTATGATAAAAAAACACCAGCAAATAATATCAACAATCATAAGACCAAATGTTGGATGTCTATAAGCTAGAAAATACATAGTTGTTATAAGATTATAAGCCAAAACAATCTCCATAAGAATATCCCAAAAATGTTTAATTTGGTTGTTATTAGAGATAATATATTTGTCGTACCAAGTTTGTATAATGATTGTTGTATTATCATATTGAGTAAAAATACTTCCTCTTGGACTTACTGGATTTGTTTTTGGCTTAGGGTCTTTTTTTTTCTTGGATGTTTTGGATGTTTTAATTTTTCCTAAGAGGATTTTTGTTTCGTATAGGTCATTGTTTCCTTTAACTTTGATTTGAGTGTAGCTTTCAGGTGCAACTTGATGCTTTGCCATTTATTATTGGGAGTTAGGAAATTTATTGATGAATTGTTTTTTTGAGGATTAGTTTTGGTTTTTTGTGATTTGAAATTTTGGGTTTATGTGTTTTGGGGTAAGGTTTTTTTAAATGTTTAGGATTTAAAATTAGAAGATTTGGAAGAGGATTAAAGGAAGATGTTTTGGGTATGGAGAGGGTATTTGAGAAAAATTAAGTTTTAGGATTTTACTGGGGAAAATATTTGATTTTTTAGGATTTAGGATAAGTTTTTAGTTAGATTATTGAATGGGAATTTATATTTTTTATGATATTCATTTAGTATTGAGGAAAATGTGCTAGGCTTTTAAAATTTAAGTTTTATGAAGATTTTTAAGAGGATTGTGTTTAAGAGTTTTATTGTAGTTTTTGTATCAATTTAATGATGATAATAATTTTTTAATTTAGATTTTGATTGTTTGAGTTGTATAAAAATTCTTGATGATTTTTTCGCCCACGAATTTATTTTAATAATAATTTATAAACAAAAAAATAAAAGTTCTATGAGGTATAAATCAATAAAAATGATATTCAAATATAACTAAAACTATAATAGGGTCTTTTTAAATTATATAATCTAATTATTGCTTTTTTGTTATCTTTTGAGTATATTTTTTATAAATTGACATAGCAAAAGTGTTGAAATCAAAAATAATCTTCATATATTTATTACCCAATCATGAACTTGAATTATATAAATAATCTGTTCTCTTCCAAAAAAATATCATTCCATCCTATAAGCATATCATCCACTATATATAAATTTAACATATAAACAAATTCTATAATCAAATATCCAATTAATTATACCAAATTTCTTAATCTATTTTAATCTTTAACATAATGATTTTAAAACCAAATACTTCTCCATCTATCAATATTTCAAATCCAATATCTCCATAAATTTCTATATCTCACAGCCTAGGTATATAAATAAAATCTTTCTCATACAAAAAAATAACATCAAGCTAAACCTAAAAAAAATAAATCTTTTTCATTTATTTTCTATATCTAAATATTCCCATAAATTTTCCTATTATTTATAATCTTTAAACTCATCCAATCCCAACTTTCAAAAAATCTAATTTCTAATACAAAGTTTTTATTAAATCATTTAAATACCAAAATCATTATTAGAAATAAAGGGGAAAATACTATTAGCTAATATTAGTCTAGTTAAGTACACAACTTTCATAAGTTGGTATCATATATTTGATGTTAATAAAAGCGTCTTCTCCTCCTGTAGTTTCAAGAAGTTCTAAAGTCTCTTGAATCAATTCTCCTATGTTTTGTCTTTTTCTTTGAGAGTAGTCAATTTTGTCACCATAATTTGCGTTTCTCTGTTTGAATATATTGAAAACCGGAAGAATTTGTCGATAATATGGGACAAGAGCTTCACCTATCATATCAGCACAAGTTACTAATTTTTGAAGGATTTTCAGAATGACACAGATAATATCCGCATCCCTGGTATTCAAAGCTGTTTTAATCGGGATAATCAACTGAGGAATCACAGGCAGTACCTTATTCCCACCATGTTCCAACATATCAAACACCCCTTGTATAGCTAAAAACCTATAAGGATCACTTTTTTCCCTAAGCCCATCAAAGAAAATCGGTAAATAATGATGATAATCCAATTGATCCACAGCAACTTTCCATACAATTTTATTAGTCCCTCCATGGCTTACTGCAATTGGCATATCCCCTCTATCATAAAACCTTCTAAATTCACTAGGGGGAATTATCCTTCGTCCAAATGCTCCAGCTCTAGGAGGTGCTCCAGTAGGGATTTCAAATCCTTTATTCAATGATGATGTTTTACCTCCAGATCCATTTCCTTTCTTTACAAATTTATTCGGGGCGCTTGCTGCATATGATGATTCGTGAGCAGCGTCTAATTTGAATTCTGTTGAGATTTTCTTTGTAGGTATAACATAATCTTTGTTTGGAAAGTCTCCAAATGGTGAATGATTGTTTTTTGGGAGGAATTTTACATCTTTGTCATTTGAGGGACCTCCTGTTTTTGATAGCATTTTACGAAGGTGGTCTTCAGTTGCCAAATACTGGGCAGGTGATGTCGAAACCATTTATTTTTATATGGCAGTTATGCTTAGGTGTATAAGTTTTTTAGAGGTATAGGATTTTATTTGGTTATATGGAAAATTAAGGTTATTAGAAAATTATGTTGTTTTTATTAGAAAAAGTCGGGTTATGAGTTTGGTTGGAATTTTTGAAGAAGTTATAGATAGTAGATTTGTGTTTTTTTTTTGGAATAGTTTATTATTTAGTTTTGGAAATTGATGATATTGTGATAAAGGATAATATTTTTTTTGAGAAATTTGGTTTTTATAGTTTAGGTTTGGTTTGAGTTTTAGTTTAGATAAGGGTTTTTGATATGCTAAGATTGTATGGCGAAATATGCGAAGTTTTTTTAGATAAGGCTATTTTATATGAATTTTTTTTATATACTGGTGTTTGGTAGTTTTTACAATTTTTGTATATCAAATATGATCTGCTAGGATTATTATAGCTTGGTATGCTGGAGAAGTCTTTTTGATAATAATAATATTTGGGTATTTATAAAGTGAGTTAAGATATTAGAGAAAGTATTTATATTGAAATGTATTTTTAGGTTGGATGAACTTTGAAAATGTGCTTGGTTTAATTGAAATAGTCAGTCAATATTTATATAAACTTGATTTATATGTTTTTCTTTGTTTGTTATTCGTCATATAAATTATATAATTTTCCTTTTAACTTCTATTGTATTTCTTTTGTTAAGCCATATACAAAATGCATCAACTATATTTTATATTAAAATCCAAAAACATAATACGAGTTTTAATTAGGATTATCAACTCAAGGTTTTTTTCTTATATTCTTATACCTATCTTATTTTTATCTTAATAATCATATTTTCAATCATATAATATAGAAAACCTTTTGAACTTTACCATATATCAACAGTTTTACACACCGGGCAAAATCATTCAGGGATAAAATATCATCTAGTTATTTTTAAAATACTTCAAAACAAGTTTCTTAACAAACTTTTATTATAAAAACAAAATAATAATATATTTCTATATTCCCAAAAGTATATGATTACAATAATCAAACTTATTCATAGAAAATTATAATCAAATCAAATTATAGTAAAAATAACTAAATTAAACCTAATATCTTATTGTCTTAAAGATAATCTACTAAATAATTAATACATTATAAAAATATTACTTAAAAACTTTGATCTTTTCTTTATACTTAAAAACTTATAAAAAGTTCATCAAGAATCATTTCAATAATCTGACGATAAAAAGCCATCAACTATATATAAATTGTATGAATATATATATCAAAATATATATAAAATGTAACAGCTTATAGACTTAAATGCAAATAACACAAAATCACATAAAATAAAGTGTAATTTTTGCATGCAAAGTTGATTATAACAAACCTAAAACCCAATTATTTTAATAATTTCTCAAATAATCTTTGTAAGTAATACTTATATTGAAAACAGTTTTCAATCAAGGCTATAAGTTATAATATTATATAAACAAATAATTATTGTCTTCATATGTTGAATATAATGAAAATCTACTACATATACTACTAATTAATATATTCTAAAACTTTAAATCGGTTTGAAGTTTTTGAATCCACTATGAAAAAATCCATATTTTTCTTAGGGTAAACCTTATATAAAACTTCGAACGCTGATCATCCCTACAAGTTTTTATATAGAAATAAAGGATCAGAATATTAAAATTGTTGATAATGGTCTTGGAGTATTCATTGAATAATTATATTCTCATACTTTATGCTTATAAAGATTAAAAATTCCCTGAAATTTATGCTGAAAATTTTGCTTGCTAGAATTTAGAGATAAGAAAAATCTTGGGGTTTTAGGGCCGTGATTTTAACAACAAAAACATCCTAAAAATGATTTTGAATGAAAAATTTGTAAAAAAAATAACTAAGTATATAAAATACTAATAGAGAACTATAAAAAGATAATTTTTAAAGACTCGCATTCGATTTTAATTTTGAAAAATCAAAGAATTTAGACTTTAGGGTTTGCTTACTAGTGCAAGCTTTTTATTTAATGGCAAAATATGTCAGCCTTGATAGACTGGAAATGATTATTTTTAGAACGATATTAGTTTGGTTATAAAAATCTTCGGCTACCTGAATAGCATCTAAAAGAAAAATTGATTTTGGTTTACTTGCGCAATGTTTTGATTAATCAAAACTATACTTTATTAACACAAATAATTATTATTAGGATTTAGATTGTACTCTTAAGTTTAATATATTTTACAATTTGTACCATATAATATTATAAATGCAGCATTCACTTACCAGCCTGACTTTAAAGATATATATTTTTTTATAAACTTATGCTTACTAAAAGGTAAAGAAAATAATAAGCCAATCACTATATCTTTTTATAAATTAGAGTATATAAAACTAATAAACTTCTTAAGATCTTTTCTAATTGAATAACAAAAAATCTGATTTTATAATCCATAGCCACTTTCCCAACAAAAAATTGTTTTATTTTTTACTTGTCCAAAAAAAAAATATATAATTTCAACTATCCTTATACAAAAACGCATACTTAAAATCGTTATCAAAGAAAATCATTTGTCATTTCAACAATATCGATCTATAGAATAAACTATTATATTTTAAGATATCAAAACGTATATTTATCCAACAATCTTCATTCTAGTTGTTGTTTTATATAACTAGTAAACCATAGGCTAATAAACAAAAACATGGATGTCGAAGAATTACTTAAGTGTTTAGAAAATCTTGGTATTCACTCAAACACAAAATTAGATATCCAAGGAACATATCTTGGTGTCCTTGAGGAAGTCAGTATCAAAATTCGAAAAGTGACTGAAAATTTCAACGGTTTCAATGAATCAACTAGTGTTAATGAAATTCAATGTTATGAAAGATATTTATTAAGCTTATCTTTGTTGGTCATCAAAGAAAATGCTGGCTATATTATACATTTGCTAAAGCTTCTTCAAAAAAGAATAAAGTTTTATGCGAAATCCTGTAATCGGATTAGTAGTAAGAAAAACTATAAAAAAATCATAGGAATTATTCAGATATGCAAGAGAATAGAGAATGATATGAGGCACAAAAAAAACTGCTTTAGGGAGAATCATGAGTTTTGGATATTACTTTATCGTATTATAAAATATGAGAATATCCTTAGAGCAAAGTGTGGTTTTTATTTGGATAATAAGCATTAATATTTAGGTTAAAAGATATGAGAAATCTATTATTTGAAGATTAAAATGATGAGTAATTTTTTATATATACAAACTTACTATAGTTTATTTAAGATTAGCATTATTAAGCTGATACTTTATATTATCATTTATAATATTCAAAAACACTTAAAAACACTTTCCCTATGTGATTTATTATAGCATTCAGATTGGAAACATAAACTTCTATTTATATAAAAACACAAAATTATGCATTTCATTATATGCTTTATATATTACAAATTTATAAAACACATATATATTACAACATTATTATCTTAGATATTCCTTGCATTAAAATCAATATTCATTATCATCCTATTATTTATATCATAATTCCTAAATCATACAATTTAACAATCC
>MPUH01001574.1:0-12711 GCA_001970955.1 Stentor coeruleus | reverse complement strand
ATGATTATTGAAATAAAACATATAACATATTGCTATAAATGCAATACAGTTAAAATATAAAGTTTCTAACTAAATAAAACTTAATAGCCTTTTGAGTAAAAATTGTAATTTATGCTTTTCTCCCCTTTTTATTGATATTAAACAATCATAACATCAATTTCCTCTAAAGTCGCAATATTTTGTTATACTAAGAACAGCAATAAATTCTCAAATGATTTTAATCTAGCACTTATGCTAATTTTCTCCTGAGTATAATCAAATTAGTCTTCAAATCACTTCCCTATCAAGAAATTATTTCTACAGTATCTTATTCTTTATTAAGTCCTTGATATACTATAGATTACTAAGTAATATCATTACTGAATAAGAGGTACTTTCTAAATTATTATCAGTTTTTATATATACTTTTAAATTCATCCTATTTTCTCAAAACTTTGGAAAGAACTCTTGGAATTCTATGTAATTTTGAAATTAATTTTTGGTTTGCTGTATTTGTTTATCATTTCATCCATTCAAAGAGCCATTTATAATTGGCTTTAAATAAAATAATGGTGAATTACACTATTAAGATATAATGGAAGAACTAGATGTTTAAATTAAAGAATACATTTTTTTTTTGCAATATATATTTAGACAGCAGTCTGTCTAGAAATATCGAAACTTTTCTATTTAATCTTGCAATCATTATTAAAGATCTCTAGAAATTCATAAAAGATATCAGTTATCATCCATAGATTCTTGCTAGATTTATACATCATTGGCAAACTACTAGACTTAATACTCCTGAGGCAATAAAAACACTTTTAATTTCCAATAACCCATAATTTTTTTGTAATAGTATTTACTATTTTTATAATAGTTGTAACTATCCTTTCTTTATCAATGTTTCTATCAATCACATTTTTGTTGCAAACTCTAATGTTCGATTAGGCATCGTTCTATATAATAAAGTGCTATTTCATCTTTAAATATCATTGCCCTTTCTATGAAATTTTATCACTTGAATCAATTAATAATAAAAAAAAAACTTAAATGCATATTTCTAACTAAATAAATACTTCAATCTAAATAAATTACTTCTAACTAATCGAAAATCCCAACATGATATTTTGCATCTTTGTAAATTTCTTCAAGTGTAGCTCTCTCAACCATATCAACCTCTAACATTTTCCTAAGTGTTTTATTTAAAAAGTCATATGGATTTTCTTCAATTTTTTTATCAATCACTGCTTGCAATTCTTCTCTTAATAATCTATATGAAAATTTTCTTAAACTATCCTTTGCTATATAATCATAGCTTATTGTAAGCATTTCCATAATATGAATATCATAGTTAAGACCAAAATTATTGAGATTTTTAATATCTATACCACAGATATCTAAAAAACAAAGACCAAGCGAAAATACTTCTGACTTATATGGATCATACTTAATATATTTCATTTTATTTTGGCTTCCTTGAATTCTTCGAAATGTCATGAGTTCAGGAGAAATATATAATTCGGTTGCTCTTGAAGAAGGCATATATAAGGGGAAATTATTTCCTGTATATGTTTTAGTGCAAATAAATGAGTTTTCATAATCTATAATCTTTACTATTTCTGGTGATTGTATCAAAATATTTCCAATGCTTACATCGTTATGGACAATATTATTTTCTTTTAAAATGTAAAAAGCCTTGATCAGGTTATAAAATAATATTTTCATGTCTCTATTGCTTAAGTTCAGATTTTGAAGCATAAACTCTTTGAAATTTACTCCGGAATGCTCAATTCCTATCTTGAATTGATTAAATTTTCCAGCTGTAAAGTAATATATTTGTGGAAATGCCGCGTCTTTTTTAGACAGAGTTTTGTACATTTTTATCTCCTTATATATTATAAATAAAGTTTTCCAATTCTTCCTATAATCATATTTTTCTTTTTCATAGCTTTTGTAAGTTAGATACTCTGCTTTGCTATTTAGATGCTTTATAGTTTTAGCATAAATATCTGGAAATGCCTTAGTACTCTGAAAAAAAGGTACAATAATTTTGCTTAGTGTTTTGGAAAATAAATTCTTGATAGCATCATTTTTTTTAATTCCTCTATACAGTTTTGCTTCTATATTTTTTGTTTCAATATAGCTGTATCTTGATTTTTCGTTTTTTATTTGTGGATATGGTTTACTAACATTAATATCTTTTTCTCTTATAATTTTGTGATTTCCGTCATATTCAAGAATTTGTTTATCCTTGTAGTTTGTTTTAAAATATAAAGTATCAGCGTGGCATTTTTTTTCATAAATATATTTGCTTTTTATTCTAAATTCTAAAGCTTTTTTATTTTCTTTTAACTCTGCATAAAGAACTCCTAAATTACGATAAATTCTAGCGAGATCAATATAATTAATATTTAAAGCTTTCTCTCTTATATTTTTGCACTTTTCATAAAACTCTAGAGCTTTTTTTTTTTTATTTAAACTTTTATAAAAGTTTCCTAATTCTTCATAAATTGAAGCAAGATCTGGATGATCAGCCTTTAAAACTTTTTCTCTTATATTTTTGCACTTTTCATAAAACTCTAGAGCTTTTTTATTTCCATTTATGTTTTTATAAAGCATCGCTAAGCATACATACAATGAAGCAAGATTTGGGTGATCAGCACATAAAACTTTTTCAAAAATATTTTTACTCTTTTCAAAAAACTCTAAAGCTTTTTTATTTTTATTTAAGTTTCTATATTGATTTCCTATATTGCAATAAATTTCAGCCAGAAATGAATGATCAGCTCTCAAATTTTTCTCATTTATATTTTTGCACTTTTTTAAAAGTTCCAAAGCTTTTTTACTTTCATTAAAACTTCCATAAATAATTCCTAAATTGTTATAAATTGTAGCAAGATCTAGATTATTAGTATCTAAATTTTTTTCTAAAATATTTTTGGACTTCTCATAAAGTATTAGAGCTTTTTTATTTTTTTTTAAGAATGCATAATAATTCCCTAGATCGACATAAATTCTAGCAAGGTCTCGATGATTAGCCTTTAAAACTTTTTCTCTTATATTTTTGCACTTAATATAAAATTCTAATCCTTTACTATATTCATTTAAATTCATATAAAATATTCCTAGACTGTTATAAATAGATGCAAGATCTGGATGATCAGCATTTAAAACTCTTTCCCTTATACTTTTGCACTTTTCATAATAACTTAGAGCTTCTTTATTTCTATTTAATATTATATAGAGATCTCCTATGTTCGAGTAGACTGTAGCAAGTTTTGGATAATCAGCACTTAAAACTTTTTCAAAAATATTTATACATTTTACATAAAATCCTAGAGCTTTTTTATTTTTACCCAGTCTTAAATAAATGCCTCCTAGATTGTTATAAATTATACCAAGTGCTGCGCTATTAGTGTTTAAAAAAAATTTGATTATTTTTTTGCACCTTTTGAGCAGCTCTAAAGCTTTACTAGATTCATTCAAGTTAAAATACAAATTTGCTAACCTGCTATATATAAAAGCAAGATGTATATTATCTGCACTTAAAGTATTTTCCAAAATATTTTTACTCTTTTCATAAAACTCTACTGCTTTTTTATTTTTTTGTAAGTCTGCATAAAAACTTCCTAGATTGGCATAAATAAAAGCAAGATCTAGATGATCAGACTTTAAAACCTTTTCCCGTATACTTTTGCACTTTTCATAAAATTTTAGAGCTTCTTTTTTTTCATTCAATATTTCACAAGCAACTCCCATGTTGCAATAAATTGAAGCAAGATCTGGATGATAAGTACTTAGATTTTTTTCCAAAATATTTTTGCATTTTAAAAAAAACTCTAGAGCTTTTTTATTTTTATTTAATGTAAAATAAAACCTTCCGAGATTGTTATAAATAAAAGCAAGTCTTGTATTATTAATGTTTGACGTTTTTTCAAAAATATTCTTGCATTTTTTAAGTAATTCTAAAGCTTTACTATGCTCATCTAAGTCTACATATAGATTTCCTAGATCGTTATAAATTAAAGCAAGATCTTGATCATTAGGACTCAAAACTTTTTCTCTTATATTTTTGCATTTTATGTACAACTCTAAAGCTTTTTTATTTTCATTTAATTTTTTATAAAAGTTCCCTAGATTGTTATAAATTACAGCAAGATCTAAATGATCAGCGTTTAAAACTTTTTCTCTTATATTTTTACACTTTTCGTAAAATTCTAAAGCTTTTTTTTGTTCATTTAAATTTTCGTAAAGATTTCCCATATTATTATAAATTGAAGCAAGACTTGGATCATCAGTACTTGAAACTTTTTCCCAAATTATTTTGCATTTTTCATATAGCTCTAGAGCTCTTTTATTTTCATTTAGCATTGCGTAAAGAACTCCTAGATTGTTATAAATTATAGCAAGAAATGGATGATCAGCCTTTAAAATTTCTTCTGATATTATTTTGCACTTTATGAAAAACTCTAAAGCTTTACTATATTTGTTTAAACTCATATAAAATCTTCCTACTTCACCATAAAGCCTAGCAAGATACTGACGATTAAAGCCTAAAATATTTTCACTTATATTCAGGCACTTTTTATAATTTTTTAAGGCTTTTTGTTCTTCATTAAAGCCACAATAAAGAATTCCTAGGTTGTTATAAATTATAGCAAGATATATATTACCAGATTTAAAATTTTTTTCTCCTATATCTTTACATTTTTCGTAATATTCTAAGGCTATTTTTTTCTTATCCAAATTTATATAAAGACTTCCTAGGTTATAATAAATTTCATAAAGCTTTAGATGATCAATATTAAAAATCATTTCTCTTATATTTTTGCATTTTTCGTAAAGTTCTAGAGCTTTACTAGTTTTGTTTATTCTTTTATAGGTAAATCCTAGGAAATTATAAATTGTAGCAAGTTCTGGATGATATGCATTATAATTTTTTTCACTTATGCTTATGCATATTTCATAATGTTTCAAGGCTTTTTTACTCTTATTGGAAATTAAATAAGCATTTCCTATACTGCAATAAATCTTAGCAAGTTCTAGATGATCAGCGTTTAAAATCTTTTCTCCTATATTTTTACATTTTTTTAAAAATTCTAGTGCCTTATCACCTTCCCTTAGTACAGTATAAGCAATTCCTATATTTCTATAAATTTTTTCAAGATTTGAATAATCAATGCTTAAAGCTTTCTCAATAATATTTCTACTTTTTTCATAAAATTCGATAGATTTTTTAGTCTCATTATTATTGCAATATAGATTTCCTATATCAAAATAAATAATACCAAAAATTTGATCATCAGAGTTAATAATTTTTCCAAAAGTATCTATACATTTTTCATAAAAAACTAAAGCTTTATTACTATTAATATTTGATTAGTAAAATCCTTAAGTTGAACACCCTCAAAATTGAGCAAACCTTCATTTGGACACATAAAACTCCAAAATAATATAGTTCCTGACACTTTATAGTAATACTCTGCAAATATTAAATAGAATAAAGGAGGATATTTGAAACTCATTTCTTGGAGATTCTTAATTTTTATGTATCTTTTAGCATATAGCCTAGCCTCTATCAAATTAGCAAATTTATTTTCACAATTATCTTCATCAATTAGATACAAAACCAGTGCAAGTCTTTTGTATAGTTTAGAATTCCTTGTGTCCATTCTTGCATAGTAAAGCATCATTAGATTATAAGCTTGACGATAATATTTATGAGCTTCCACAAAATTATTGCATATATATTGTATATCTCCTTTTTCTTGAAGTGACTTTGCTTTGGCAGTTATTTTTTCAATCGACTTCATTTTATTATAATAATCCTTTTCACAATTCAATTTACTACAGTTATTATAAACACTTTCTTTCAATTAACTCTCAAATTTCTGAGTATTATTTTAAAGATTTTGTTATGATAGAAATTGGATGTCGAATTAGAAGGAAAATATGCTCTTAAAATCATCCCCAAAGCCAAAAGTGTACTTATTGATCAGCTAGCTAGAGGAGTATTTCAAATGAAGCAAGCCAGCAGAATGCTCTGATTAAATTTTTGAAAAATCAGCAGAAGTTTATGAATAGGCCTAACAGAAATTTATTATTGCTAGCTAAAATCATAAAAAAAGGCATTTCAATCAAGAAGTTGTCCTTAAAATGCAATCACAGTTGATCATTTTAATTTTAATAGACAAATCTTAAAGTTGCTAAGGCTAACTTTTACAAATCAAGAGATTTAGAGAAACATAAAAGCTTTAGAAAGCCAGATCACAAAACTGAATTTTATATATGATATAAGTATAGGAAAAGGTGGGGATAATTAGGCTAAAGAGTAACAATACTGCAGGTAAGAAAATCTATAAGAGGAAATAATGAATATCACAAAGCATATGATGGAATAAGATTAACAAGAGAAGTTGCGGATTTGATTAGGAGATAATATAAACTTTATTGCATGATTATGGTGCTTCATTTAAAAAATCATTGTATTCAAGTATCAATACTATTAAGTTTAAGTATAGCAATTCAATTAAAACTTTTTACGAGTTTTACAATGGCTAATTTGAATATATTTTTACTATGTTGCAAGAATCATCTTTTAAAACGAATCACTCATCAAGATCTATTAAATTACTTTATGCTACACACTATATTTCTCTTTTATCATTGACGAGAACTNTTATGCTACACACTATATTTCTCTTTTATCATTGACGAGAACTTTCTTTACTCAATATTTTATTGCAATGATGGCTACTGCGAGGTGAACTTGATGATTTTGGTTATATCTGAGGCAATTACTTCAAATTCATTCTTTGATGATGGTATTAATGAATTTTTTACTATAAAGTGTAAAGGATGATTTTGAAAAGAAACCAAAATCTCTGAGCAAGTTATTAATTTAATACACCTTTAAAAAACTTGAATTAATCAACACAGTCATCATCACCAAATTTATAAACACAGTTGTTTAACATAAATCCGGGACTATATCTCAACTACTCCCATTTTTCTAGATTATCCTCCTTTTCTACTTAACCAAGATTTTTTCCAAAAAATCATATTATTCCACTTAAAGAATACCTCAAAAGAGTGAGCCAAAACAAATTGCCCAGCCTAAAAACTACAGAAACGCAACAAAAACTAAATTTACAATCATAAAGAATTATTTAGTTTATAATTTTCTGACTGGTACATTGCGCTAAGATTTCGCTTCCATTAAAAATTTCCATTTGTTTCCTAAATTTAAGTCGCATTGTCGAGCAGGTGTTATTTGATTCAATCGTCAATTTGTTTTCATCTTCTGCTGTGGCGACAAAGACTAAAGGAAAAGCCATAGAGTCTTTTGGCTTGGATAGCTGTAGATTCCTGGCAATGAGTGATCTCATAGCTAGAAATCTTTCTGTGAGCGTTTGAAGGGTGTTCCGTTTGGATGATATTTTCTTAGCTCTTATACTAAGTAAAGTATTTTCAGTAATAGTTTCTTCTGTAATATCACAAAAATAGTCTTCTTTATTACCTTTACCTTTCCAGCAGTACTCTTTACCATTTTTTATTACAACGCCAGCTGCAATCAGCACATTTAGAGCATCATAAACTCGCCTTAGTATGTTTTTTTCTTCAGCTTTACTTACCATGCTCATTTCTTTGATGAGTTCTTCAGCAACTTCTCTATAAGATGTGGGCCTTTTGTGAATCAAAATGGATTTTACCCGCGCACTTAGTATTTTCAGCCCTTTGTTACTACGATTTTTATCAGATGATGTTTCGGAGATGCTCGAATAAGATCTTTTAACTGGGAGGCTGAAGTTTGAGTACTCTTCTTGAAGCTTTTCTATGAAAAGTGATAGTGATGGGGTGTCTTGAAAATCACCCTTTTCAGGATTGTACCCGAAATCTAGGAAGATTGAATGCAGGTATGGGTCACAGTGCAAGTAGCGGGAATAATAGAGAAAAACGGAAGAGAGGTCGCTGCAGGACTTCAGATCGCGTATGAACTCGCTTATATGATTTGGCAGGTCTTCATGCATACTATTTAAATATGCTAACGATTATTACTCAAATGCAAAAATGAAAATCTTTATGAGGATTAGCAAACTGGCTAGTAGAGTGTTGAGGAATAACTTTATATTTTAATCTGTTCATAATCTTTAAGTTATTTGGCCAGCATCATACAATAAATCATTTCCTTCATAAATTATATTAACATTCAAAATCAAAATTATCTTTCAAAACCCTCCCCTTCATCACCCATTTCACAAATTCCAAAAATAACATCTTATTAAATCATAAAAATATTCATCACATCAAAAATTTATCCGAATCATCCAAACCTTTAATATTTCTAATGTCTATATCAACATAAAAAACTTTACCAATATTATTTTATAATTTTTCACACTAAATCTCCTATACCTCATCTACAAAACTCTAAACAAAATCCCTTAAAATATCCAAAATCATCAGACTTCTAATACTTTTAATAAATGGAAGGCAACTGGTTTAGATCTTACTTCCGTCGAGCTCGAAACATGCGTCAAATGGACATCAATTCCACATTCTGCCAAATGATGTATATATGTTTTTCTCCTCACAAACTAACAAAAACAACAACAATGCGTAAAAGTATCAAATATATAGCAATAAAACATCATTGGTCTCGAGATGATCCAGCTTTTGCTGTAATGCTTATTGCTGGTTTAGGTATAGCATCTCTAGCTTATGCAATAGCTTTAACAAAGTAATATCTTCATAGTGAAGGTTTTTATGGACTTATCAAAGCACTTTTTTCAAGTATTGTAGTACATTTTCTTATATTAGGATGTGCTATTGCTTATATAAACTAGTAAAAACTATATAGCCGTGTTATAGAAAATCATATGATTAAAGAAGAAATTAAATATTCTGGTGCTGGTTCTAAAGTTGAGTGGCTTTATTGCTTTGATGTTCATTGCAATTCTTTTTTACCTGTATTTCTTATGTGCTATGTTTTACAGTATTTCCTTTTACCAGTACTTTTATATGAGAATTTTATTAGTGTACTTATATCAGCTTTACTTAATGTTAGTGCGTTGAGTTATTATTTTTATATTACTTCTCAAGGATTTAGTGCTTTACCATTTTTGAAGAATACGGAGTATTTTTTAGTACCTATTGCTGGAGTGTTTTTAATAGGTATAGTTGCGGTTATTTTTAGAGTTAATATCACAAAATTAATCATAACTTTACACTTTTAAATAGGTATAAGTTTTATTATTTTTATTGTATTATTAAGAGCAAATGATTGAATTGTTAAGTTTGTATTGAATTGTTTATGATTTTTTATATGAATTGGGATGATTGAAGATTTAAAAGTTTGGTTAAGGTGATAAGAGATTTATATTATAAGATAAAGTCAGAAGATTTTTAGATGGAAAATTAATTTTCTAGGATTTTTAAAAGAAGCTACATTTTTAGGATAAAAATTTAAAATGCATTTTAAAATCTTAATCAATTCATCAAATACACCACTTAAAGCCAAATTACTTTTTTTAATTCAAACAAAAACTATTAAATTCTCAATCTTATATAAATAAAAAAGCCTATGCTTGATACTCCCTTTTGATTTTAATCGGTTTAGGGTTATTCTTCTCCTCAGATGCTGTCAAAGACCTATTCTTTCTAGGTGTGCGTATTTTTAAAAACGTATCTTTTTTTTTCTCATTAGCATCCGAGTTCCTATTTGTCGCTTTCCTAATCCTACCAAATTTAACCAAATCCCTGCTTGGAGGTCTTTGCAAGCTAAACTTGAAATTAAAAGGAAAATTATTTTCCCCCATATAAATTTTCCTGGGTGAAGGATTCCTTTCTACAATCTGCGACAAATGCCTTGAATGATAAACTCTCTGTACAATCTTTGGACTAACTGAATGTTTAGGTGATTTCGTGAACTCAAACATTTTTCTTGGTCCTGGGGTAAAAAGTTTTTCTTGACTTAATCTATATAAAGGTATGAGTTCTTGAGAAAAATTCAAAGTAAAAGGTTTATTCAAAATACTTCCTGTAGTCTTTGTGCTCATATCACTAAGTGTTCCACCTTCTTTTATATATTTTTTAAGTAAAAGGTAATACCCTGTAGATATCGAATTATGCTTATTAGCTTCAATACATTTTTTCGCATAGTCAATATCGATTTTATAATCTTGGAGTTTATTAAGGACATAAGAATCAACCATTATGTTTTGATATCCAACCAAAATCCCTGGGTTTATCTGTTGTTGGTTCTGATTAAACCATTCATGTGCACGGATTTCATCAATACCATAACGAGCTTCTGGGTCAGTTTTAAGAATACGGTCAAGTAAATCTTTTACATTGTCCGATATGTACTTTGGGGCTTGATAAACTCCTTTTAATATTTTCTTATACAGTTTTCTAGTGTTTGGGTCTTCAAATGGTAAATATCCACAGACCATAGCGAAAAGAATCACCCCAGCACTCCAAATATCCACTTTTAAACCAACATATTCTTTTCCAGCAATCATCTCAGGGGCTGCATAACAAGGACTTCCACATGCTGTTTTTAGCAACTCCTTATCTTTGTAAGTATTGCTCAAACCAAAGTCTACGATTTTTATCTGATGATTATGGTCTAACAACAGATTTTCTGGTTTCAAGTCCCTATGGACTACATTTAATTTGTGGATATACTCGATACCAGCAATCAATTGTTGGAAAATCTTGCAAGCCTCAGGCTCTTTAATACGGGTTTGGGATACAATATAATCAAATAGCTCCCCTGAACTTGCATATTCCATAATCAGGTAAAGTTTAGCTGGAGTTTCTATTATCTGTATATTAAATACCTCATAGAGTTGGATTATGTTCGGATGTCTTATAAGCTTTAAAATGTGAATTTCTCTAGAGACTCTTTCGATATCAGCAACATCGATAATTCTTTTTTTTTCAAGGATTTTTATGGCAACTTTTTCCCCAGTCATGTTGTGGAACCCTAGTTTCACTTTGCCGAAAGTCCCTTCGCCTATAGTTTTTCCTATAGTGTAGTCGCCTATATCCTTTTCTTTTTTCATATTGCTTGTGGTAGTTTTCTCACCTTGCCTAAATTGACCTTACATTTATTATAACTATAACTTTATTATGAAATTGTTGCTGTTACATGAAAATATATTGATTTTAGTCTTGAAGTTTAAAAAATTGCATCTTTTAGACTTGATGATTTTTAAATCTTGGAAGAATCATGATTAAAGACTGGAGGTTGTATTTTTGATAAGTTTTAAATATGTTTAAGCTTTATGGAAATTGCATATTTGATAAAAAAATATTATTGGTGTTGGAAATACATGACTTAGCTTTACTAATAAAAATATGGGAAATAATTGTTCATGTCTTAATAGCACTGAGGCTGATGAAAAACTGACTGAAACAGAAAAAGCTATTATTGAAATAGAAAAAAGTTCGATTATTGATATGAAAAATCGTGATGAGGATAAAACTTTACGGCAAAATCTTGAAGAAGTTATCGTCGAAGTGGAATTTGATACCGACCAAGTCATCACAATTCAGTCAATAATCCGAGGTTTTTTAGAGAGACACAAAGCGAAAAAAAGGACAGCAGCAAATATTACAAAAGGAATTGGCAGGCAAAAATCTCATGCCAAAATATCTCGTCCAGTCTCTTTAGACTCTAAATCATATAGTAAGAATTTTGTTGAGTTATCTCAAGATAAAGTTCCTGACTACCTAACACGTGAAGTCAAAAGCGTACAAATAAGCCTAGGTCCTTTTGAATACAAAGGCAAAGCACCAAAAGACGTCACCAAATATGGTCCAGTTCTTATAGATAATGAGTCAGTTTATACTGGAGACTGGAATTCACTTAAACTTCGTCATGGACGTGGTGTGCAAATATGGAATGATGGAGCCCATTATGAAGGATTTTGGTGTAATGATAAAAGAGAAGGGAAAGGTCGTATGATTTATTATAATGGGAATTATTATGAAGGACAATGGAAAGATGATAAATGTCATGGTTTTGGGACATTTGTAGAAAACAATGGGGCGAAATATGAAGGAGGATGGGAAAATGGGCAAAAACATGGAGATGGGGTTGAAACTGATGCTGAAGGGAATGTTTATGAAGGGATATTTGAAAATGGTCAAAAACATGGCAAGGGAAAAATGCAATATTCTAATGGGAATTTTTATGAAGGAGAATTTTGTAATGGTAGTAATGAAGGGAATGGTATTTATCAATGGAATGATGGAAGAAGATATGAAGGACAATGGGAAAATAATAAAATGCATGGAAAAGGGGTGTTTAATTGGAGTGATGGAAGAGTTTATGATGGGGAATATTATGAAGATAAGAAAAATGGGCTTGGAACTTTTATTTGGCCTGATGGGAGGAAGTATGAAGGACAGTGGAAAAATGATAAACAGGATGGGGATGGAATTTATACGACTAAGCTTGGAGCGAAGAAAGGAACTTGGAAAAATGGTAAAAGGATAAATGAATAGTTTATTTAAACTAGGATCATGCTTTTTTAGTTTAAATGATTTTCATAGAATATTAGATATCTTAGGATATGAATTTTCATTAAATTGTAGAGAATATGATGTATTTGTATATATAATTACTTAATTAGTAAGAAAATACAAATATTTGTATATAAAAGCCAACTTTATCCCATCTACAAAAAATAATTTCTAAAATAATTAACTACCCCCCAT
>MPUH01000158.1:0-92931 GCA_001970955.1 Stentor coeruleus | reverse complement strand
GCATAAGGCAAGGTTAGTACTTGGGTGGGAGACCGCCAGGGAATCCCTTGTGCTGACAACTAGCTTTTTTAAAAATAAACAAAACTTCTTAAAAGATAATATTGCATTTATTGGGTTATTATTTGTATATAATGATTATATTTTTGAACTTAATAATTGCTTTACATTTAGAAATCTTTTAATTCTTTAGAGACAACGTATTAGTATTTTATGTTTTTTTTTAGATTATTTTAAGCTTCTCGCTATAAGTTTATTAAGAAATAATAGTAAAGAGCTCTGTTTGTATTTCTTAAAGCATTTTTTTATAAATATATATTTTTATGCAGTTTATACATGTGGATTCACTTTTTATCTGAAAATAGGGCGTGCATTTTATTTCGAACTAATCTAAGAATTAAATACCTTATTATCTAACATTAATCTATTATTCTTATAACTCCTCCTAACACACAAGCCTTATATTTTTATCCAAAAAAATCTTAAATCAACCCAAATCCACATTCTTCTATTTCCTAGTCCTCTAAAACACCTAAAAATTCCAAAAATTATTACTAAGTTTTTCTATCCCATGCCCAAATCAAGCACTCGCACTCATCAAACTCAAAAAAGCCTTCAAATAAAATATTCTCATTATCCATAAACCCATAACATTTTCTCAAATTTTCAAGTTAATATTAAAAATTTTCTCATGGGCTGCGGAGTTTCACAAAACCTTTCTTACAAATGTGATCTAAACTTACGATCACAAAAAAATGAATTAGAAGGCATCTCTAATAACCAAAGAGAAGACAGCGAGTCTCAAATTGTTGATCAACCAAAACACTTAATAAAATCTGAGTATGATGATGTTATTATTGTTCAACGTAACAGTATTTCATATAATATTTCCCAAACTTCTGGGTCTTTGATAAAAAATCCTTATAATGAGCAGAGTAAAGTTCTTGAATCTTCTATAGAAAATACTCTTGGGGCTAAAGAAAATCAATCTCTTTTAGAGATATCAGGAAAAGAAACAAATTGTTTAAAATCACAGACCGTGCGTGTTGAGTTTGAGAACCATCCACATGAGTTTGATTTTTCATTTATAGAAGAAAACCATACATGTAATCTACCGGATATAGAGACTGATAGAATATTGAAAGAGATTATTGAAGGGACTTAGAGATAATTATGTTTTTTAGTTAGATTATAAGTTTTTTATGAATATATGGAAAATTTTAGGAGTGGATTTAGGTATGGAAATAATGTGATTAGTTGTTGTAGAAATTTGGTTATGTGGAAGATGAGATTTTGGATGAAATTATAGATTAGGGAAAATTATGAAAATGTGTGTGGGAAATTTAGAGAGGAAGTTGGTTTGTATTAGTGAAATCAAAATATCATAAAATTGTCAACCTTTTCTAATCATAATTTCTTATCCTATATATTTGTCAAAGTATTATAAAACTTTGTAAAGATTCTAATATAAATCCTACAACAAGCATCTGATAAAATCTTTCAAAATCTATTATTTCAACAGTAAAAATCTTTAAACTAAAAAATACATTAAAAAAATTTAACAATAGGCAAAATATAATAAATAAAATGCCTTAGAAGTTTTTAAATCAATACTAAAAGCTATGAAGCATGAGGAAGAAAGGTAAAAATAAACAAGAACTAGATCATAAAATAAAGGAAGACAAATTTGAGAAAATAATGAAAAAGCAAATCAAGCTAAAGAAATTAGGAAAAATATCAGATGGAAAAAAGCAAAGAGAAAAAGAAAGAAAAGATGATTTAAAAAAACTTGCTGATGAAGAGACAGAACTTTTTGTGTAAAAAACCAAGCCTCAGGTTGCTTCAAAAAAGACAAGGGCTCAAATTGAAGAACCAAAACTAGCTGTTATTGCTAGCATACAAGCGCAGATAAAGAAAGAGCAAAAAGATAAGGAAAAAAGATTGATGAAAAACTTGATGAAGATATAAATCCGGCCATATCCTAGATGAGGATTCCGGTAAAGGATTTTCTTCATATAAAAATCTTAAATAAAATATATGGGCTAGACGAAGCGGTCAAATTATTCAAAGAAGAAAAGCTTTTAAAAATCTGAAAAAAGTTTAAAACAAGCATTGAAAAATATATCAAAGAAAACACACAAAGGGTAAAGTCTGAATATTCTAGTCTAAGACAATCACATCTTTTAAAAATCCCACACAAAGAGTTTGAAAATTTAGAAAAAATCCTTTTAACATGAAATTCCTAGATTGCAACGAAAAAACATAATATTTCATTATAAACAGTTAATTAATTAGCATATCTCAAATATCTTGAATAATCAATTGAGTTTTCTTTTTTCCTCCTCGATAGAAATGGACTAACAGCTGATCTTTTTCTTTTTGTTGTATGCCAGTCGACTATTTCTTTAAAAATGCTTCCCCCACCTGTGCTTACAACATTGTAATTGTTAAGCTTATTTGCCGAGCTTATAGCTGAAAAGCTTATGTTTGGACCGAGTTTTGTGTATTCTCTTAATAGTTGATTAGTACAATTTACTAAAGTTTTAACTGTATTTGAATCTTTTGCTGGTTTGATTATTTTATATTCAGGAATCGGTCTTGGAGGCTTGAAAAGATATGCAGGATAAGGTTCTAAAGCTTCTTCTAATGGCTTAGTAGGTTTTGTAAGTGCTATTGAATTTTGTCTTCTTCTTTCTTTGGCTGAACTTGGCAAACTGATTAACGAATGATTTCTTTTTGTTAGCATTTATAATGTTTGTTATAACTATAATGATTATTATGATTAGTAATTGCAAAATTTAGGGTCTATTCAAAATCGCTAATTTTCTATCAATTTATATCTCAGAAATTAAAATTTTCATAAAAAAATTAAGTCCACTTTAAATCATAGGCTCATTATATCATTGCTAAAATTTCAAATAAGACTCTTTTAAAGTTAAACCAATATAAATTTCCTGAAATCAATGTTAACAATCTTAAACTCTCTAGCTGTGGTTTCTTAATATAATGACTCACATTTAAATTTTCGAGCTTCAAAAAATACNTTCTTAATATAATGACTCACATTTAAATTTTCGAGCTTCAAAAAATACTTTTAAAGATTTAAAATTTCAAAATTGAGAAGATTAAGAGTAAGGAAATTGTGAAGAAAAAAATTCAAATTAAAATATTTTTACATATTTAATTTATATATAAATAGAATATGTGCAGATGATTTTTTTTAGTTTTTTTTAGAAACTAAAGTAAAAGTAATCAGATATTTTTAGGAAAAAAAACTTATCAAGAGCCAGAACGCTTTTTGTGTTCAGGGAATAGCAAATTTATACTTTAAAAAAATTAGAATGTTTATAAATACACTAAGAATTATTGCGGTAATTAAAAAAAAGTCTATCTGGTACGAAATAGTTTCTTTAATTCTAAAACTTTATTCGAAAAGATTTTGCTTATGTTTTATTTTTGGATTAGCAAAGTTAAATCATTATATATTATTATAATAAGTGGGATGTATAGGTTAAATCTCTGAATCGAAATTTTTAAGAAAAAATACTATTGCATCTATTTTATTGGGTAATAGGAGTGCTGAATCATTCAAAAAAGAATATTCATTAGAGTTATTGAAAATAGAAAAGTTGAAACTTTACTAGAAATTATAAAGACCATGCAATTAAAAATTCTATTTATTATAACCGATATATTAACTGCACATAATTCACTTACAATATCGAATTACAAGCATTTCAAATCCAATCATAAAACTTCAAAGATAAGATACAGGCGCTCATGAAAACCATATTATTAAAGGCACCTGAAGTACAATAATTCAAAAGTTTTCAAATCATCAAAAAATATTTTAACTATAAACACAAGCTTATCAAATTTATTCAGAAAAGGAAAAATGCAAAAAATTTATAAGATAACTTTTTTTTTTAGCTATGAGATATTCTCATATTCAATATTATGCATAGATAACTCTAATATTCAATTTATTTATAAATCTTGCCTTTGAATATATAAAATTTTCTTTTATAGTCCCTGCATTCCTAATTGACCCAAAATTGCCCAAAGACAAATAAAAAAATTATCAGGAAATCGCCGCAAAATTTATCAGTAAAGACTTAATATCAATGTATAAACGTAAATTTTAATATTAACAAACAATAAGATTGATAAATAGAAAAAAAGAATAGAGAGTTATCAAATATAATGATATAAATTAAAAAATTTAAGTTAATTGAAAGGGTATAATTTAACAGTAATAGATTTTTATATAATATATAAAATAATCACAGATGGGATCTATGAGTTGTGCTTGCGATAATAATATTGAAGATCCAATTGTATATCAATCTCAATCACTACATGATTCCAAAATTCTAGACTTAAATACAAATACAAGTAGTTTATTAGCGACTAATCTTTCAACACTAGTAAAGCGTGAACTTACAAATACGACAACTCTATCTATATGGTCTAACCTTCCCCGATATTCTTATCCAGATTTTAACTCTGATGAAATGACAAAATATTCCAAACTCATCCTAAAATCTGGGCTATATTTCGGTGAGGCATCTTTCGACACTCCTCAAGGTCGAGGATTTATAATATATAATGATGGATCTTTATTAGAAGGAACATGGAAAGAAGGAAAAGTTACAGGTAAAGCTCGAGTAGTATATAGTAATAAAAGTACCTATGAGGGAGAATATTTATCAGATCAAAAAAATGGTTATGGAATCCAAAAATATTTCGATGGAAGAGTATATCAGGGTTTATGGGAAAATTCAGAACTTTATGAAGGTAAAGAAATATTTCCAGATAATTCTGAATACAACGGGACATTTAAAAATGGAAAACGTGAAGGTCAAGGGGTTTTTATATGGAATAATGGAGCGAGATATACAGGGAGTTTTATTAATGATAAATTTCATGGTGAAGGACTTTATGTATGGAGTGATAAGAGAATATATGATGGGATGTGGAGTGAAGGGAAACTCCATGGAAAAGGTAGGTTTATATGGCCTGATGGGAGGAAGTATATTGGAGAGTTTTGTAATGACTACCGCCATGGACTGGGAAAATACTTTTGGCCTAATGGAAATGCATATGATGGACAATGGTATAAAGGCAAAAAGCACGGTTCAGGAAATGTTTATATTAAAGCAAAAAATCAGCATTACAAAGGCCAATGGCTTAATGGGACAAGAATAAAATGGTCTGACTCATAGAAACCCTATTTTTTATCTTCTATACAAACTTATAACTTATATAATTAAATTGCCAAACTACAATTTTAATACAAAAATTTTTTTTATTATTCTAAAACTGTAAAAATTGGACTTTTATCTAAATTTATATGTTTTTTTAGCCAGGATTTTTTTTGCGCAGGATCTCTTGTGAAACGTTTTCAAAAAGCTTGTTGATATTTTCTCCAGTTTTTGCAGAAGTTTCGAAAAAAAGCATCCCGTATTTATCCCCGAAATCCTGTGCTGCTTTAGTGTTAAGTTTTTTTTCCTCTGCTGGGATATCAATTTTATTACCAACTAAGCACAAAATACAATTTTCTTCAGTTCTCCTAAGCTCATTAACCCAATATTCGCAATCTTCAAGGCTTTTAGCATTTGAGACATCATAAGTAATTAAAGCAGCATCAGCATCTCTATAATAAAGCTGTAATAATGCTCTATATCTTTCTTGCCCTCCTGTGTCCCATATATCAAGTTTTAGACTTGAGCCATCTTTGAGTCTAACAATCTGCTGTAAATATCCTCCTCCTATAGTAACTTCAAAAGCTTCAGAAAAAGTGTTGTTAACGTATCTCATGGCAATTGAACTTTTTCCTACACCTGAGTTTCCTAATAAGACTAGTTTGCCGTCAAAATTCATTGCTTTAGGTTGAGTGTTCACTTTAAGGCCAGTGACAGGTTTGTTTGATGTACTGTTACTACAGCCCATATTTAGTATAAAAGTAAAATCGTACTTTGGAAAAATGTTAATAATTAGATAATGGTAGGCTGGTTTACTATACTAATCCTTGGGATTGTATTTTTGTTTACAGTTTATCTTTTGTGTCATTATCCATCCAGAAGCACTCCTATTTTTGTTTACATTCTAGTTTTTATTGGGTGGTCAACATCCTTTGGCATTGTCGCACTTTTGCCGTATGATATTTTTCAAGCTGAAGAAAATGCTGGAGAGAAATCTATTCTTGAAATTGGATGGAGAGTTGTTTATTGGACTGCATTTGCTTTGTGTTGGCTAGCCTTGCCTGTCGCAGAGAAGTTCCATACTTCTGGGGAGTTTACGTTTATTTCGAAATTGCGCAATGCGATTTATAGGCAGATTAGATCATTTTTGATTATAATTTCTGTGGGTATAGCTTTGATTATATATTTGTACTTTGTCAGAAATTTAGAGTTAGATGCAGTTCTTGGTATTTTAGCGCTTATGGGAAATATATGGGGACTTTTCCTCTTAGTCACTTTGCTCGGTTATGGACTAGTTGCTTTGCCTAATAGTTTCTGGCTTCAAGGGAGCTTAGGAAAAACATTAGAAATGATCCAATTAAAATCAGTTCCTCTTGATGAAGCTTGTATAGATACCAAATATAGACTAGATCAATGCGTAGCTAAAGTTATAAGGTTCTCATCCCGTATTTCTCAAGCCTCTCCACTCCGTCAATATATCGACATAATACTTAGTAAGTGTCCTGAAGTTTCTTTAAGCCATCCACCTTCATCATCAACTTCCCGCCGTGGTGAAAATGAAGAAACCCGAAGCATAGAATACAACAATCTTGTGATCTTACATAAAGAGCTCTTAGACTTAATATCTGAAAATCTTAGATGTCAATGGTAAAAATATATTTAGAGTCGTTGGGAAAAACTAGTAGAAGAAGCTTTAAAAACAGAAGATATTATAAACAGCAAAAAAAGACCAGGAACATATATAAGATCTCCTCTATGGCAAAGTAAACCCGGTTGTTTTTATCGATTTTACGAATTCTTACAATGGATTTGGTACTGTTACCTTAAGCTTATCTGCACAAGAATCCTTGCAATAATCGCCGCTTTAATGAGTCTTATAATCCTCTATGGAGAAAGTACTTTATTTGTCACTGAAGATATAAGTGTTTTATGGTTAATACTTGATAATACCCATGAAGAAGTTGAAATACAACTTATTTGCCTAGCTCCACTACTTTATTTAGTCATATGCACTTATGTACCATTATTTCAACTTAAACTTAAAGGTCGTTATGGTTTATATAAAAACAACCATACAGACCCTGCGAATCTTATATGGAGTGCTTGTTTTATGGCCAGATTAATTCCCGCTTTATCTTATAATTTTGTTTTATTAACGCATATACAATCTACAGAGTTTAAAGAAGTTATCAAAATCGGTGCTCATATGGGTGATATTGAAGGGTATTTTAGTGTGTTTTTCCCTTTAATATTGACGATATTCTGTTTGTTAAATGGTTTTGATATATATGGAAGGTTTATGAGTGCTATTGGGCTTAGTCAGCTAACTTTTGCTGAAGTACTAGATAAGAGTAGAATTGAAGAAGGGAAATCTTTGATAGCTAAAGCACGTGTAGAAAAAGAAAGAAAAATAAAAGAAGCAAATAGTTATACTGCAAGGATTATTGGAGGAACTGGAAATAGGACTGATACTGAAGAAAGTAAAAGAACTTATAAGGGTAAAGAACAAAGTGGAGTTAAATCTCATGATAAATCTAGTATCAGAGGTGATAATGAAGAAGTCAAACAGCTTAAAAAACCACTTAGAAATAGCTAATTTTATGATAAGAGATAAGGTTTATATCAGAAATTTTATAGTATTTGTTGAAAAAAGCAAGTTTATATATAGAATATTATTTAAAAAAATCTTAATAATGGACTTTTGGCTATGGGTTTGCACTAGTGTTGTTATTTGGTACTCGTTTTGGTATATTATGAGACCTAAACCAGGTAAAACTCTTATGCTTATCCTTGGCTCTGGTGGCCATACTACTGAGATTTTAAGGCTTATTGAAAGCTGGGATGGGCCGATTATTGGTGTACATGCTTCTAATGATCAACTATCTAGAACACGTTTTTTGTGTCAGTATACAGGAACTACATTTGATGTTTTTAGAAGTCGAAATGTGGGACAATCTTATTTCACAAGTATTTTTACAACGATTTATAGCTTTTTGCCTGCTTTTTGGATTGTATTCAGAACTAACCCTGATTTGATTATTACAAACGGCCCTGGAACAGCTTTACCTATTTGCTATTCGGCTTTTGCTAATAAGATTTTGACTTTGCATGATGTAAAAATTGTTTTTGTTGAGAGCATTTGTAGGACTAAAACTATTTCATTAGCTGGAAAACTCATTTACCCGATTACGAATGAGTTTTATGTTCAATGGGAAGAACTTAGGGAGAAATATCCGAAAGCTAAATATCTTGGATTGTTAGCGTAATGTATTTAGTTAATAGAATTTGAGAAAAAAGATTTTGATAATAAAGATAAAGTATTTGAGTTAAGATATTTGGATAGTTTGAGATAAAATATGAGGTTATTGAATTTATTGTATGTTGTGAATAGGTTTTTATTATGGATTATGAGAAATATTATATATACACTACTTTATATTAATATAACACAACTAATAAACAATTTTCTATACTAGAATTAAGATTAAAGCATTATTATTAGTTATTAGCATAAATTGCCTCAAGAATAATCTCGTTCGCTGGATACAAAAAATGTCCTACTCTCAACAAACTAATTGCGATATTTTTCATATCCGGACTGTTTAAGTTCTGTAAATAATCATTAGCATGATTAATAATACTTTCTTGAATCGCAATATCAATTTTATCCTTATAACAAGCATTTAGTCCACATCTTACTCTATTCATTTCTCCATCAGCTTCTATAATCCTTAACTGATACATTTCGAATTTTTGTGAAAACACATTTTCTAAATATATGCTTTTTGGGTATTTTTCATTCATAATTTCAATCTTTTTTAGCATATTCCAACTGCATTCACGAATGTATTTCCAAATACTATAAATAATTTCATAGTAATTTGAAAATTTCCTTATCAATAAATTTGTTTTCTCAATGAGACTTTCCATGTTTTCTAGAGAGAAAATTAATTCTTGTATTTCTTTTTCAAGTTTATTAGTTTCAGACCTTTTTATATCTTCACTTTTCACAATAATCTCTGGCCTTGTTAGGCAAATAGATTCACTTGTAGTTATTTCTTGGACTTTTGAAGATTTATTTAATTCAAGATCTGATGAAATCTGAGCGTTTTGAAATTCTTCTATCTCAGGGATTGAAAGAATTTTTACATCAGACGATATATTTTTTTTATCATTCACATTTTTCTCTCCAAAATAATAAACTTCAATTCCTTTATCAAGTTTCGGCTCGCTAACATTTTGCACGTTTCCATTTTTATTCTCAGAAACACACTGCGTTTCACTTAAATTTCCTGTATTATTTCCACAACAAATCTCATCATCATTTTGCAAATCCATATATTTCCCTTTATTTTTTCCCCCAAGTATTTCACTTTGTTCATAAAAACTATTATCTTTAGCATCACCTTTTTTCACACCCCGAAAAAACGGCATTTTCAGTAACTCCTCATAATTTTTCCTATCTTCTGGTTTATACATAAGCATAGCTCGAATAAAATCCTTAGCTTCATCTGGTATTAAAGGGTAATTAGGAAACTCTATATAATTTCTCTGCTGTTTTTTCAATTTTTTTATATTAAAACATTGAAAAGGAGTAAATCCATATATCATTTCATATGCTACAATTCCAAGACTCCACACATCAGCTTTATAATCATATTGACCTGAATCATAAATCTCTGGAGCCATATACAAAGGAGTTCCTAAAAGAGTTGATGTCAAACTTTCTCCAAGAAACTTCGAAAACCCAAAATCCCCAAGTTTTATTTGAGCTTTTTCAGGATTAGGATCTGTAATCATAAGATTAGCCATTTTTATATCCCTATGGACAATTTTTTGTTTCCTAAGTTCATTAAGTGCTTCAATCAAACTTTCTAACCATGATTTAGCTATATGAATTGGGATTTTGGTATTTTTATCTAAAATTTTTTCAAGATCTCCTCCAGAGCAATATTCAGTTACTATATAAATGGATTTATCACATTCAAAATCTTCTATAAGTTTTATTATGTTTGGGTTTTGTATGATTTTAAGTATTGAAATTTCTTTTTTAATTAGACAGAGGGTTTTTTGAGTAAGATTATATTTTTTGATTTCCTTTATAGCAAAAAACTCATAAGATGAGTTCCTGGCGAGGTAGACTTTGCTGAAGCTGCCTCTACCAATTTTTCTGATTAGAATGTAGTTGCCTATTTGCTTCATATTGTAAAATTTAATTTTTATAGGGAAAAATATGCCTATGGCTATGGCTATGATGGTTTTATAGATATTTGAATTTTTTGGTATGTCTGGGTAGTATATTAAGTAGTTTTATTGAGAGAAGGTTAGTTTTTTGGTTGAGGAATACATTAGGGTAAGCTGGGTGGTTTTGGAATGCAAAAAGTAGCTAGAAGGGAAAATATTTTTTTTAAGTATTTGCTATTATTTAACTTATAAAAATAATATTCAACATTGTTAAACTATAAGATATT
This sequence comes from Stentor coeruleus, assembly GCA_001970955.1. NCBI lineage: Eukaryota > Ciliophora > Heterotrichea > Heterotrichida > Stentoridae > Stentor > Stentor coeruleus. The sequence goes on along the minus strand of MPUH01000158.1, from coordinate 82,259 downwards.
GATTATTTTAGAAAACTGATAAATAAACTATCTTAATAGCTTTCTAAGATAATTTTAAAGGTAGAAAAACTTATAAAAAGCTTGAAAACCTTATATTTACTCTTAGACAAGTAGTTTTACAAATCTACGCTAAGTTATATAATAACTAAGCTTATTTGGCATACTTGCAAATTATGGAATTTTGAAAATTCTATATATTATCTTTTTTTGTATATTAAATACATTTTAGTAAAGTATGTAAGTTTAAGATTCTACCTTAGTTTTAATAGCAAATTCTCAGCTGCTAAAAATTTATTATATTTTTATAAAAAGATTGCGTGATTTGGTTTTGTATAACGAATAATTCAGTTTTATATTTTTGAATATTGGTTTTCAACTTGTGTCAATATGCTATTCTAACTACTTGCTTTGATATACTTTTTAAGATTGCCAAATTCTATACTTATCAGCATCATTTAACTTTAAAAATTTTCGATTTAAAGTTTTCACTATTTACAAATCAATAAATATTAGCTAAATGCTTTAATATTTAAGTGTTTAAAACTAATATTTTTTTTTTTTGATAATCTTATTAAGTAATAATAAAATATAGTCATTTTCAAGATAAATAAACTCCTAAAATTTTATTTTCAATATCTTGAGTTTATATATATATGCTTGATCAACTAAATTCTATTAAAAGCAGTTTAAAATCCAAGCTCAAGTCTTCATCATGCATATTTTTAAGGTTTTTTTATTGGAAGAAAACTACTATCTCATCCAAACCTGAAACCTATGAAGCAATACATCTTTCCTGTTGGGGGAAACCAAAAAATTTTGGTGCGTTCATTTTCTCTTTAACAGAAGAAGAAGTACAAATCGGTATAAGGAACGAATATTTTCCTCCTTCAGGTAGTCGATGCCCAAGCATTTCAGTTATCGATTCTCAGACAGGACTTACAAAAAAGTTAAAATTTCCTCAAAACGACGAAATCACTTCAATTATTGTCTTTTGTAATAGTTTTTCAAGATACAGTTCATTTTATACTATTAGGAAATTAGCTGAAAGTCATCCTGAATGGGAAGGTTTGATAAAAATTTTCCTTATTTGCGTAGGCTTAAGTGGCATATATAATACAAATGCAAGTTCGCAATCTAGATTTTCTTTTATCGAAGAGTATTTTGCTATAGATGCAGTAAGTAGACAAAATTATACAGCTACATTGGATGAAGAAGCAAGAAAACAAATTAACTATGCTATTGTTAGACATGGAATTATTCAATATGTGGGTAAATTTAATTATCAGAAAATCGAAAATGATATAAAAACCTTTTTACAAAAACAAATACCTCAATTAAATCTAAAAATTCCCCCGGCAAAATTAACTTGTTGGGATGAATATGAAGGAATTTTACAGAAAATAAATGAAAAATATTGGGAAGTTTTTGATTTATATCCTAGCTTATCATTGACAACTATATGCATAAAATATAAATATTCTGATAAAGGCACTGAAGGATTTCAAACTTGTAAAGTTGAATGTTATAGTAAAATTTATCAGAAGTATGAAAATCTTGTAAGGAGTTTGTTTGAATCAATAAACAGATATTTTAAGGTAAAAAAAATTGAAGTTAATGTTATAAAAAGAACAAGTATTAATAGAGAAAGAAATTGCACATCTTGTAGGAAAGTTCTTGAAGATGATGAGGTTCAATATGTAGCTATTAGTATTAAACCAAAAATATCTTATTGCCAAGATTGTCAATTATTTTGTCTAGAAAATGCAAACCCATCCCTTTCAGTTTTATATAAAATTACTCCAGACTCTTTAAATTTAGATGAAATTATTATAGACTCATATAAAAACTCAGGAATGAACAAACTTAGTCTAACTTTGGATGGTTATAACTGCAGTTTGTGCAAAAAATTGTTTTCACTTTTAATGGGAGGTTTTTTTTATAGATGTGCACATTGTACAGAGTTTATAAGTTGCCCTAAATGCTATAACAAATTAGACCAGCCTCAAGATGAAAGTGTTGAGCTTTTTATAAAAGAAAAGGGGCATCTTAAGTCGCATGTTTTCAAAATAGCATATAAAAGTTTTAACATATAGAAAAAAGCTTATATTCAGAAGATATATATCTCTATAGGCTATTTAAAGTAATATTTAGACTATAAAGATAATATATTTGAAATAAATTTTTGATAGTTTTTGATTAAAAAGGAATAAACTAGAGTTTTTTTCCAGTTTCGATTCTTAAGTCGATATCTATATAAGTTTTTAATCTTAAAGTTATATATAATCATATTATTTTTATTAAAAATCTATTGATTTAGTTTAGAAAATATAAAGTATACTCTTAACTGTTTTCTTAGTTAAATCTAACTCTTCAATACTTTCTCGCAAATAATCAAATCTTATCTCACACCTAAAACTTTTATCCGAAACAATCACAAACAACAAAAAATATTACTCTCTCAACAAAAACACCCAACTTTCAATCAAATATTTTCTTAAACCAACTTTTACAGCTAACTCTTTTTGCATACCTTCCCATTCATATCATCCCCATTTCAAACAATCACATCTAATTTCATTTCATCACTTTCTAAACCAAATTCTTATTCTAAAAAACTCTATTCCAAATCCATCACCAAACATAATAATATTCCTCACTTCGAAATTTCCCATCTATATTAAAAATTACCAATTTCCATTTCAATCATATTATTTTCTCTTAATATCCACAACATCAATTACCCTATCTAAATAAATTATTAAACTTTTCTCTTCAACGAAGCCGAAGTCAAGCATAGAGCAAGCATAATAACAGATGTATAAGCACTTAGAACAATCCAAGGAATATAATTTAACTTGTTATAACCCACCACCAGAGCTAAAATCGACGTTAAAAATGCTGTAATACAACCCAAACAAAGTTCTTTAACACTTTTATAAGTATATATTGATGACAATAGCAAAGCAAAAACCCAAAGGGAAATCGGATAAAATGCAAGCCCATCTTGTGAAAGCAATATGAACAATATCGATACTAAATGGCAAAAAGCACCCATCATACATTGTGGAGTACGATCTCCAATAGTGATTTTGTCGCATACACAAAAAAACTTTCTCTTTGACCTAGAAAGCAAAATCCATACTGAATTCACAAATCCTACAAGGTTGATGATGTAATCCATTTATGTAAAAAATGATTTATGTTTCTTATAGAGACTTACTTAAAAACAAAAGGTTTATTATTGTTTATGAATTTATGTAGTTGCTAGGGATTCTGTGTAGATATATAATAGTTTATGGAAGATGGAGGAAGTTAGAATGAAGTTTTAGGTGAAGGATTGTTAAGTTATGAAATTTTGTTTGGTTTAGATGAAAAAGATTAGGAATAAAATATCTAGAAGTGATTTTTTAGTTAGATTTAGTTATGAGATTGAAGATGATATGGTATTTTAAGACCTAAAAATATTATGACATTTTAATGTGTATTAAGTTATGTGCAGATAGAACTAAAAATTTTATGTGCTATTTGTGAGTTAAATTGATAATAGGATTTGTTATAAATAAACTGAAACTTTAGAAAAAGAAATAAAAGATTGTGATGAAAATCTAAAGAGTGCAAAATAAGATTATTAAAATACACAATAAAGACGCAACTAAATAGCTCTTATTAATAACCAAAAATGCACACTATAAAATTAAACTCACTTAATTAATCCTAGATTCTTACATAAAATAAAAATAATAACACACTTCCTAACTAACCGAAAATTTATCATAAAATTCCTAACTATAAAACTAAAAAGTACCCAACTACCCCACAAATACCTAGTCACTTCTACCCAAACCCATCTACAACAAAACACCCTAAAAAACAAAAATAAACAATTTCCGTCCACTTCTTCATTTATTCAAACTATAAGTATTATTCAATAATGTCTTATTCGAAAACTCCTCCAAGTGGTTTTTCAAAAAGCCTGACTGACCCTTTGAAAAACATCAGACCTGTCCTTCAGTCTCGGAAAAAAACCGAGACGAAACCTGCTGATGGGAAACAGTCCCCAGGCCCAGCTTTAAAAAATAAGAAACAAATCACCCCTGCAAAGAAAAACGAAAAAAGCAAGATTCCGCCTTCAAATGTCAACGAGTCTAACATTGTCGCTTATAAAGTACAACGTGATATGAGGTTTCGTAAACAAGAATCAGCTAAAACTGAAAGAAAAACATTAAAAGAAATAGAAAAGCTTCAAGAAAATATAAGAAGGATACCAAGCTACTCAGAAATGCCCCAAGCTATTGAAGAAAAAGGTATAACAAGTACAAGAAGTAATAAAACCCCAAACTCAAGATCATCAATACAACCAGGGAGTACATTTGCTCATTCAACTCATAGAGAAAGTTCTACAGCAAAAAGTTCAATTTCTCAGGATATTGGGGAAAATATCAACGATTCGAAAACTGGGTCGATAAAAGATAGGATCTGCAAAAGGCTTATGGAGAAAATTGGAAAACTTCCTGAGAAAAACTTTGAGATTGTTAAGGAATTTAATATTTTCGATGATTTGAAACTAGAAAATCGCCAAAGTTTGAAATCAGAAAGAATCGATCATGATGATGATGATGAAGTTTCGTTTGAAGACCCTAATAAATTCATGCCAGAAATCCCGTTTTTCCAATACAATTACAATGATTATGAGTTTGTTAATGATTTTTCTATGAATCATTATGATAAAATAAAAACTTTTAATAGTGAGCCATTCCCGAATACTATAGAAATTATACATGAGTTACATTTGGATACTAAGAAAAAGAAAATCTTTACATGTAGAACTGATGAGTATATGCCGATAATACTACCTATAACCCAGCCGTATTTTGTAAATCTAGGGAAATTTGTTGTAAAAAAACTGGAGAGTTTTAATCAGGAGGATTTTCAAGTGAAAAAAAAAGAAAAAATTGTTAAAATATTAGAGAAAAGCATTTGGAAAGCATTGGAAAAACCGATTTTGCCTTTGGAATATGATGAAAAAGAGAAGGAGATTGAGATTTTGATTACGGATATTGATGATTATGAGATTTTAGTTAAACCGATTATTGGGTTTATTGAGAGAAAAAAGTGGCTTTGTCAGAAGAAATATAAGAGTTTGTTAGAAATTGGAGTTAAGAGGTTTGAAATTGTCAGCAAACCTTTGATTGTTTTGGAAATTGATGAAGATGAAGAGATGAGAAGTGAAGTTGCTTTACAAACTAGTCCTGAACTTAATAGGGTTTTTAGTATTGATTTGTGTAGCTCGCCGATACCTAGGCAGGAAAGTATGGAAAATGAAGAAAAGTATGTCAATTTAAGATTGGAAAAGATGGAAATGGATCCGAATCTTTTTGCTGATAGTAGAGGGTCGATTGAACTTGTGTATGGGAATAATCAGAAGGAGTTGAGGAAAAGTGATTGTGTGCAGAGAGCATCGTTGCATGATTTTCTGATACAAGAATTCAAAACACCAACAAAGGCTCCTTTAACAATAACTAAAACTGAAGAAATTTTTATAGCAAACTACGAATCAACCCCAGAAGACTCATCATCCTGTGTTTTCCCCAACCCAAACCGTTTATCTTTTGGGCCAGCCCAAGAAAATGACCTTCCAGACAGCCACCAAGAAAAACCAGAAAACCCAGAAAAATCAGAAAATCTAGAAAAACCCAAAGACCCACCTTCAGCCAGTACAACCAAAATCAACGAAAGGCTCCTGGCAATCAAAATCCAAAAAGTATTCCGACGTTTTCTAAGCAAAAAAGAAGTCAAAGATAAAAAATCTTTTAATGCTCGGCTTATTAGACAAAAAGATTCCAGTCTTTACATTCTCTTTAAAATTTGCAAAATGTCTCACCTCTTCAAATACTTCCAAACATGGAAATCATATCAATCCTCTTCAGAAAGTCCTGAAATCATCGAAAAATTCCTTCACTACACCGCATCTTTTATTCAAAGAAACTGGAAAGGTTATTATGTAAGAAAATACGTTATCCCAGCTCTAAGCCAAATAAAAATCTTAAAATCCAAACTAAAATCCTTATTATGTGGATGGAAAACCCGTAAAGTTTTCATGACAAAACGTATGCAAAATCATATAAAAAACATAAAAGACTTACAAAAAATGATTTACGAGCTTAAAAACGACCCTGACTCTACTTCAAAAGTTTTGTTACAGCAAATGATAGACCAAATACCAAAAATGCATTCGAAATTTATAAAAGATTTCAATTCAATATACAGAACTGGAGCTTGGGTTGCCTTATTAAATAAACCAATTGTTGTAAAAATCCAAGATCCAAGCAAAAATTCAACACCAGCTTGTACAGAAAGAAAAGCCCCAACCCCACCACCAAAAAGAGAAAAACTTATAAATCGTGATGATTTGCCTATAAAACCATTACAAATAGCTTATGAAGAAGTAGTAAATGAATCAGATTTACCTGAAGAAAATGTTCAAGAAAAGCCTAAAAAGGTTTTCACGAATTTCCTAAAAAGAAAAACCCAAAGGATATCTATTCTTAAAGAAAATTCTGAAAAAAGCGTTAATGCTAGAGAAGAAACTAAAGAAAAAGTTGAAATTGAAGAAGAAACTGATAATATAAATGATAACTTGTGGGAAATACAAGAAGAGACAATGCAGGATGAGAAAAAAGCTGAAGGTAAACCTAAACAGTTTTTAAGAAGGAAATCTCAAGCTGTTAAGCCGAAAAAAGTACAATGGAAAGTTCAGAAAAAAATCGACTGCTGGGTGTCGAAGGAAATATATACAAAAAAACAGAAAAAACAACAGATTGGTAAAGAAAAAGAGTTTTTAAGTACTGAAGAACTTGAGATACTGTTTGAACAAGCATTGAATAATTATGTAGACACTGCGAGTTATTTGAAGAAATTTGAAAGAGTCGCTAATAAGAGCAAAATCCCACAGTTTAAAAACTGTTCGGAGTTTTTGTTTGAGTTTAAAGAAGATAATTATTATGAAATGCTGGAAGAACTGGAGAGTCACTATTTGCAACTGTGTCATCAAGGATTGAAATTCTAAATATTATGGTTTTTAGTTAGATAGTAAGAATGAAATATATAGAAATTATTTTTTTTAGGTTTTTGGGTTAAAGTGCACTTAAAAAAGCCTATTTTTTTGTTGTATGACCGAGTTTTCTTATGATTTTTTCGTTATGATATACACGAGTCATATAAACTCGTAGCATAACTAGATTTTTTATAAGCTCTCTAAAAACTTTTGTAGCAATTTCCCAAAGTGATAGGATTATACAGTGAAATTTTAAAAGTAACAAACTCAAGCTAATAAGCCAAAATGTTTATAAAATGCTCAAAAGCTTCAAAGCCTTTAACAGATTTGAAATAACGAAGATAAAACTATTTCCAAATATAATTCTCGGTAAAATAGATAACCCATTCTCACCATAAAAAGACCGTTGCAAGAAGCATAAGTATTTTCTAATATAAAAATAAAACAAATTTCTTGGCCCCTATATGATTATTCTACTAAAAGTAACTTTTTCATTACAAGTTCTTCACATTACCATAATACTTAACTACTAATAATTAGCTTTCTAGTTCTTTATTAAGTCGAAAACTATAATAATTAAATGTTGAGTTGGCTTCAAAAAAGTCTATTAGACAACTCGAAACCTAAACTTCATATTGACGAAGCTTTACCATCATCTATCACTTCTCTATGTGATAATTCAATACAAGATATAGAAATACTCAAAAATCTTTTATCCAAAACCGACACAAGTGTGGTTATTGTTGAAGCTGGATGGTTTTTACAACTAGAAAATTATATTCAAGGTGGAGCTAAACCAATGAGCATGCAAGCAAATAAACTATTAACAAAAAATAAAAAACTCAGGAAAAACTTGAAAGCAGAGCAGGATTATTATTTTTTATATCAAAATGTCTGGGAAAAAGTTAAAACCCAAGAAGATGAAACAATAACCCTTGACATAAACAAAAAACTCCGAAAGATGAAATATCTTGATCTCGCTAAAGGATCAGCTGAAAGACTGCTACAAGATCAATTAACAGAAAGAATTGACCCTACAGACTTACACCTTCCAAATGTTATTCCAAGAAACGAAGCTCAATCTATAGTTATCTCAGCTAGGGATGATGAGGATTTGAAAAAAGATTCAGTAAGTACAAATTTTTCATCAATAACACAAACTGATTCTGATTGTTCAAACTTATCAAGTTCATTACGTTTACAAAGTGGTAGAGTTGGTTTAGAAAACCCAGGCTTATTTTGTTATCTGAATTCAGGTATTCAATGTTTATTAAGTATAAATCCTTTTGTCGAATGCATGTTCAAATTACAATGTATGGGAATCCTCGATACTAAAGAGGTATCTTTGCTTATATCCAAATTAATCAAATCAGTTTTTTCAATGAGATGTGGGACTGTAAAACCTTCACCTTTATGGAAATATATTGTAAAATATTTCCCTTCAAATAAACAACATGATATGCCAGAATTAGTAAGATTTATTATCAATCAGATTGAAAGTGAACTTGGTGAAGGAAATTATATACAAAAAAGTGTTTTAAATGGTATGTTGTGTAGTAATGTACAGTGTACGAAATGTATGAATATTTCATCGAAACATGAACCTTTTATTGACTTACAAATTGAACTTAGTGAAAGTGTTGATAAAAGTATACAGTTATTCACTCAAGAAGAAATACTCAGTAATGGGTATTATTGTAATAATTGTAAATCACATACACAAGCAATTAAATCTTTGAATATTTCTAAACCACCGAATTTTCTTATGCTTCAACTCAAAAGGTTTAGACAACTACCTTATCCACATAAATTATCTTCATATGCGAAATACAAACGTAAGATGGCAGTAAAAACAATGTCAGGGCAGTCTAATTATGAATTAATTGCAGTTGGTGTGCATATTGGGTCTATAAATTCAGGTCATTATATTGCATATGCTAAAAGATCTAAAAATTGGTACTGTTTTGATGACTCGCTCTGTACAAAAACCCCTTTGAAAAGTGTATTAAGTCAGCATGCATATATGCTAGTTTATAAATTAATTAATTAATAAACTGTACATTCTGTTTTTATTTAGAGTTATTATGTTGAAACCCACAGGCTCAATCTTTAGTTTGATTATCACTTTTTTTTAATTATTGAATTTTTATTTTGATCGGTCTGCTTTATTGTGTCTTGTTTTAGCTTTGATTTTCTCATTGAAGGTTTAAATATGTAAGTCTATTTTTATTAATTATGTTTTCCTCGTTGAATAATCATAGTTTTTATTTATGGTTCTACAACAATCTTTGGGGTAATCATGATTTTTTCTATAATAAAGTAATTAATCGCTAAGGCGTTTTTTATGATCAATTTCTTGAGATATAGGTTTGAGGTGTTTTGTATATAGAAGGTTTTAAGGTTTATGGATAATATATATTTATTAGATATATGAGGACTTTATATGAATTACTCTGGACTTTTTGAAAGATTTGGGTGTTGTAGTTTTAGTCTTGAAGCCTTATAGTTTTTGGTCATTTAATGATTTTTTAATATAAAATAGGATTTTACTTTATGCTAATAATTACAGGAAGAACCATGCTTAAAAAAACTCCATTCCTAAGCGAAACCCAGGACATGCATCTTTGAGAATTTTGTTTCTGAATAACCATCCTTACTCTATATGTGCTTTTTAATCATAAATTCTTTTTAATATAATACCCATATAAAAGTCAAGATGCTAGTCAAAATCCTCCTTAAATAATTCTATTATAAAATCATCATTATCTACCATAACAAAACATCAACCCATAATAAAAAGACAAAATTAAAAAACAACTTAATAATAATGGCCGCAGTATGTTGGATAGACAACTTCGGTAAAGTAAAAAACTCTTTATCTCCAGGAGAAGTCTATATGATAAACGCGAAAACCCATTTGACATTTAGAATCCCATCCGAGTCACTAATAGCCAAATCAGCAAATCTTAACATAGTTTCTGAGAATCCAGAAAAAATCCCATTTAAAACAACATACAAAGGTTATCATTCAGCATCTTGTATACCAATATCAGGAGGCAAATTAAAATATTTTATCGACTATATCGATGATGTTTCTGTAACCCCACAAACCACAGAAGTTCATGAAATCCTAGTCCAGCCGGTTATTGAAATACAAGGTTCAGAGATTGATTATCAAGAAATTTGTCTTCAAACAAACCTTTCTCGATGTTTAGGGCCTTTGCAAAACTGGAAAAATAGTTTGCTTAGCCAAATCTCTTTAGGGTTTAATCTTTTCCATATCACAGCAGTGCAAAGTTTAGGCAAATACGGCAGTTTATATTGTATTGGGGATTATTTAGCTTTAAATTCTGAGTTTTTCCCTAATAATGATAAAAACATTAACGAAGAGGAAAAAATCACCTTAATGAGAAATCTGGTTAAGGATATTGATAGATATGGTGCAGGGATGATTGTTGATATTGTATTAAGTCATTGTTCATCAGTAAATCCGATTTTTTCTATGAATTCAAACGCGGCGTATACATTAACTAATACTCCACATCTTAATGTAGCTTATGAACTTGATAAAGCCCTTCAAGAATTTACAACAGAAATGCATGATAGGCGTTTGAAGTTCCAATGTGGAAATCGTATTGAATCACTAAATGATTTAAGCTATATAATGTCAATAGTCAGAGATAAACTAAAAAATCTACGACTTAAAGAGTATTTTCTTATGGACACAAACAAAGTCCTCACATGTTTCACATCAGCAGAAACTTCAGTTTGTAATATTACAGAAGAAAAATTAGCATATTATAAGTCACTTACAAAAACTTTAGGAATTAAAGGCTTACTCAAAAAGCATTTTGTTGAAAATTTAGGCTATAGTCGATTTGGTGTCAAGCTTCGAAATGAAGAAATATGGACTTTATGTAAATCTTTAGGTATGACTCGTGAAGTTATTTTAAGAGAAGTTTTAAAAGAAGTTCAAAGCTTAAATACTTATTTTGAGACTAAATTTTCAAGATTCTTTCAAACTATATTACAAAATATAGAAGCTGAAATCAAATACCAAAAACTTGAACTTAGGGTTTTTGAAGTCACCCCAAATAAACCTCTAGTCAAACCATACTTCACATCTTTACCTAATGGTGAAATAGCTTTATTAAACGGGTTTATAATAAACAATAAAAACGTTAAAAGAGACATAAGTGAAAAATGGGAATATTTAAAAAGAAATGTTATATGTTGGAGAGATTGTGTAAAGCTTAGGTATAAAAAAAACAGAGAAGAATGTGTTGAATTATGGGACACTATAGAAAAATACGTTGTGGGAATGGCGAAAATTTTTAAAGGTTTTCGTCTTGACAACTGTCATGGGACTTCACTTGAAGCGACAAAATACTTTATAGAGAAATCCCGTGAAGTCAACCCAAACCTTCTTGTAATAGCCGAACTGTTTACCGGTAGCGCACAACTCGATACTGAATATGTTCAAGAAATCGGCATCAACTTTCTAATCAGAGAATCCCTAAACCACAAATCCCCAAATAGTTTTTCTGATTTCCTATATAACTCCGCTCAAAAAAACACTGGAATCATTAGGAAAATCCCTGAAATTTTATATGATTTTACACATGATAACCCAACATTAACCCAATGTAGAACAACTGAAGATTATTTAAGCAATATGATTTTAACAGCTATGTTTAGAGGTCCGACAGCATCAACAAGAGGATATGAAGAAGTTATCCCAAATCAATTAAGTGTTGTTGAAGAAAAAAGATTATATAAAACATATAATGAAGAACTTATGAATATAAATCATGTACCTGTATTAGAAGTTAGGGATAATGCTATAAGAGTATGTGTTGAATATTATGGGAATTATGAAAATGTTGAAATTAGAGGTGATTGGGATGGATGGAAAAGATCAGTTAGGTTACTAAAAAGTGGAGACAGGTTTATAGTAAATCTTTTGTTCCCAAAGGTACTGAGGGGTATGGAATATGGTTTTAAGTTTATATTAAACAACAATGAATGGTTATGCGATAAACGATATAGACATTATCAAACTTGGGATGGGTATTGGAATAATCTTTTACGTGTTGAAGAAAATATACCAAGTTTAAGCGCTGATTCTAATGATTTAAGGGAATTTCGTAGAGCTGTAAACATAATGCGTCGTGTTTTACATAGAGAACAATATACAGACTTATCAAATTATTGTTATGATAACAATATTCTTAAAGTAACTTTAAAGAACCCAAACACACAACATTGTTATACTCTTTTAACACGTATTTCTTATAGTAAAGAATCAGGGGTAAGTTTTAGTTTAAAGTTTGATGGGACTATAGACAGTCATCCTTTAGCTGGGACAATTGCATACACTTCATCATTTATTGATAATAATAAAGAAATCCATGGTATTCCTATACAAGTCCGTAGCCAAAATGCTCAAACTTTTTTTAGTATACAAAAATCTCAAGATACTGATACTATAAATCTATATAATGCTATACCTGGATTCATCCTTTTATTAAAAATCCTCCCACAAAAACAAAACCAAGTTATTCAAGTATTAAGGAAACTTGAAGTTCTTGATAGCTTTACAACTTGTCAACATTTTTTTGAAGGACTTGGTCTTATTGATATAAATCTTGTAGTTTGGAGGACTGCTGAAGAGGAAAAAAATTTTGGTAAAAGAAATTTGTATAAATTCCCAGGACTTGATAACACAAAATATGCTGGAATTGCAGGTTTAGTTACATATGTTGAAGATTATAATAATTTACAAATGAATCATCCTATTTATATAAATTTATTACAAGGGAATTGGTATATTGATTTTCAAGTATCAAGGATTAAAGATATTGATTCTAAAGTTTTTTATTTTTATGTTAATGATACTTTAAATTTGATTAAAGAACTTAGTCGACCTCAGATTGCCGAGTTTTCAGTGAAGTTTTTCTGTAAGTTGTTTAAAGCTTTAAAAAATTATACGGTAAAACATTTGATGAAATGTGAAATTTTTAGCAACACTTTGGTTTATTATGCGACGCAAATGTTTTCTTCATATGACTTAGCTCATTTGTGTAGATTAGAAAGGAATTTGGGTAAGGAGGATTTGTGTTTTGAGAATTTTTGGTCAGTTGATTTGCTGATTTCTATGAATTTATTTGGGAAATGTGAGGAAGTTTTGGTTGGGTTTGCTTTTAGTATGAAGATTACTAAGAATAAAAAGGTTAATTATGCGAATTGTATTGGGTTTTTGAATGCGGTTAGGGTGTACTTAGAGGGGGTGTACCCAAAAGCGACTGTTTTGAATATTCAGATAGGACTTGTATCTTTTAGAGATATTGTTTATGACATTTTTGATCATATTGCTAAAAATATACTTGATATTGAATCAGGTCTTATCCTTATACCTCCAAACCAAACATGGATGAGTAGTGAATCTCGTCAAGGTGCTCCAATAGAAATCACTGCTTATTTATTCACAATCCTCGATTTCTTCTCAGAACTTGATGACTTTCCTCAAGCAATTTATCTTCCAACAGGAACTCTGACCTTAAAAGAATGGCAAAACCTTATAAAAAACTCATTCGAAGACCTTTATTGGATTCCAACTAGTAGAAATTCTATATACATGAGACCAGAATTAGCTAAAACTCGTGGAATCTACAAAGATACAATAGGAAGCCTAAAAGAACAAGAAGAGTATCAATGTAGACCTAATGTTTATATAGCAATGGTTATAGCACCTGATCTTTTTAATGCTGACCTAGCTAGAAAATGTTTAAAAAATACTAAAAAACTATTAGTCAATGATTCAGAATTCGCTATAAAAACTTTAAGTCTTGATGACTTGGAATACTCTACAACTGAAGAGTTTAAAGGTGATGAACATATATGGCTTTATGCTTGGTATTTAGAAGCTGCTTTGATGTTTGAAGAAGAAAAAAGAGAAAAAGTTTGGGAGTTTTTGGGTTTTTTGAAAAATAATATGAAAATCAAATGGTTTTGCATTCCTGAGAAACCTAATTTGAGTCGGCCGTCTGGACTTGGGTATTTGTCTGCATTTCAAGGGTTTAAGCTGACGATTAGGTTAGTTATTTAGAATACATAAATTAAATAAGGGTATTAGATGTGGATTGCGGCAGTAGATAAGTAGATCGGAAGGTTTTGGAGTTAATGTTTGGAAAATGGATTGGGTTGAAATTTTTTATATGTGATGTTGTTATTTTTTTACAAGATGTAATGGATTGTATGTGAAAAAATGAAAAAACTGTGAAAATATTCTGGAAGAATTTAATGGAAAAGGAGGTTTACTAAATGCATTGCTTTTAGAAAAAAATTGTATGAAGGTTGGGCATTTTTAAGGATTAGTTATATATGGCTGATTAATTAATTATAATATTGAAGAGTAAGGTGGTTATAGAGGATATGATTATAAAATTTATTATAAAATGCTACCCAGACAAACCTTATAAAACCTAAAAAAATTCAAACCATAAAACCTTAAACTAAATCTAAACCAATAAAATAATCTCTTACTAAATTTTCGGTTTTTTATTCTTAAACCTCCTTTCATATTCCTGTAGCCATTCATACTTGATTTCTTTACTATCATATCCATAATCAAAAAACAACTCCTGTCCCGAACTAATCTTCTCTTGCGCAAACAACAATATTTTAAGCTGTCCTTCAATACTCCACACTTGTGCATAAGTATTTTGTTCTTGATGACTTCTATGATTAACATATCTCATTTTACTACCAAAATTAGTAGAATCAATTGACCATCTTATATCAGGACTAAGACTGAAAATATAAGAATGATGTTTATAATCATATGTTGCTGCTCTTCTTTCGCTTTCAGCTTCTCTTATAAGTTCTCCAGTATATTCAGTTATATAATCTCCTTTATCACAGTTTTCTAAGACATAAAGACCCATTCCAGCATTTCTAATCCCAGATTCGCTGATTGCTGTTTTCTTTATGAATCTAAGTTGATTTTTCATGTTTCTACAAAGAAATCTTTCTTTTTTCTTTGTTGTTATAGCTTTGATTGGCTTTTTTGCTAATGTAAAAGCACTGTGGCAGAAAATACAGAGCTCTGGGTCACATTCTCGTAGATTAGCTTTACAGACACAGGTTCTACTATCACATCTACCATATTTGCAGCTGCATCCAAGAAAACGTTGTTTACAATCTGTTGAACAAATACAGTATTTTTCACAACAACGTCTTGCTACAACTTTACCATTTACTGTTTCTCCTATTAGACAAGGGCATTTGCCTTTAATTGTGCATTCTCCTTTGCATTTACAATGAGTTTCAATAACATTAATTATATAGTTTTTATAATCAAAAATACTTGTATAAAACACTTTTTTTGGTAAAGGTATTGGGGGGGTAGGTGGGACGTATTTTTCAGTGTATTTTTGTATATATGGAGCTGTGGATTTGCATTCTAACTCAATAAACAAAGATATTGCGCAAGGGTTACTCAACCCCATTTTTAGCAACTTTTTGATTATTTGTTTCTGTATTGGTTTTATAGGTTTATTAATATTAATAGTAGTCTTAAAACATAATATTGGATCAAAACATTTATATCCATTAAACCACCTTCCTGTTTTAAGGACATTTTTTTGATTACTCCACCATATTGTCTTCCAATTATCAGGATCAATAGTCAAAATAGTATCATCTTTATATTGTTCTCTTATATTATTTTCTTCAATATCTTGATTATCTGAATCATATTCAACTTTATCATCGTAAAAATGTGTTGCACAAGCATATCTCATGCACATTTGACAGAAATTATCTTTAAATTCTTGTTTTTTCAACTCATTTTCTGTATTATTAAAGTATTTGTTTATTACAGATGTAAATATAGACATCATAAGCCTTCGTGATTTGTTTAAATCATCAGCAATTGTATTAGATACATGAATCCAATCTTGAGTTAATGGGTATGATTTGATAAGACTTAGAATCATATACTCATAAAATTGAGTATTCAATACAAACTCCGACCTATGCACATGTTGATTAAAAGGTGTAGTTTTAAAAACCTCCAAATCAGGCGAGTAATAAACTTTATTATTTATCTCATCATAAGGTAAAAAATCCAAATTCTCTTTTTCTTTTGCAGCAATGTTAATAGGTGTTCTAACAAAATTTGTTGTAAAAGGCTTAACCACACTTTCAGGTATTTCAATTTCATAATTCACTTGTGGGATTTGGCTTATCTTATACTCAGGTAATTGTAAATCATTTTTTGTTGGTGTATTCAAATATATAAGATAATATCTTTCAGTATCTTTGAACTTTTTATACTTTTCTAATATAGTCCTAAGAATTTGGATTAGTTCGGGGTCCATAGTAAAATTGTAAGTCCCCCTTTATTTGTATTTATATTAACTAAAATTATCTTCTATTTGCTGATCAAAATGAGAAAATAAACTCCGGTTGTGGATTTCAGGATACGAGCTATCTTTTAACGTATCTTTTCTGCAAATGATCTTAGTTTCAATGCTTTTTGTAAATGCTTCAATATAAATTTGCATCTTTTTCTCAGTCACTCCATTGCTTGATTTGATTTCTTCCAAGTCAGAATTTGTATCGCTAACCCCACTACTTTTTTTTTTATGTTTATCAACTAAATGCTTATTTTTTTTTTCTTCTTCTTCTTCTTCTTCTGAAGCTAGTAAATCTTTTTCACCATTACTTGAACTTAATTGTGAAGCACTATTAGTATTTGAACTTACACTAGCATAATAACTTGAGTCTGAATCTTTATGACTAGATTTCTCATTATTATGTTTTGGGCTTTTTGTAAGTTTTTTTATAGAGTTCATAGTTATTTGTGCTGAAGACCTACGAACATTATTTTGTAAATGAATCATTGAAGAAACAGCTAAGTGATCATTGCTAACTCTACGTTTTTCTTTAGGAATCCAATCAAAAATTAAAGTTAGCTTGTTGTTGATTCTTATTTTGTGTAGTAATTCTATTATATACTCATAATCTGGATTGTCTTGGAAATGCAAAGCTCTTATGTATTTAAAGATTTCTATGAACTCATTTGGACAATCTTTACATAACTGTTCGATTGTGACTTTTTTCATTATTCCAAGAACTAGGAAATTGCTGAATTCTTGATTTGAGCAATCCCAGGGAAGAGAGCCTTTTAAGCAATTTATCAATACATTAAAGCAGGCTTCGATATCATCTCTTCTGCTTTGTTCTATGCCTAAGTGTGTGTTTAGTGAAGAAAATTTTAAGTTTCCGATGATTTGACGATTTTCCCCGTATAGTGAATGTTGCTTGGTAAATGGATCTCTATACTTTTTACTTAACCCAAAGTCTATTAGGTATAAAATGGAGTTTTTGGCTTTCTTTTTACGGCCAATCATTATATTTGATGGCTTGATATCCCTGTGCAAATAATTCATATCATGAATGTTTTGAAGCCTTTTGATAATCTGCAAGCCTATAAGCGTTACACAATTCAATGAAAATGCTTTGTTATACTTCTTGAGCTTATCATCAAGAGACTTATCAAGTAGTTCAAGGGCAATATATTGCTTGTTGTTATATTGACCTGATGATATGATTGATGGCACACCTTCTATTAATGATAATGATGATAAGGCTTGGATTTCATTTAGAAACTGCTGGTGATTGCTGATAGTTTCAAACTTAATAGCGACATGTTCTTTTTTCACTATATCAAAAGCTTTGTAAACATCAGCAAACGAACCTCGGCCTAGCTTTTTGCTTATCTTGTATTTATTGTCGATTATTATATGTTTAGGCTCCATTAATTAATTATTAGCATTATCAAGATAGATGAGATTTTGACCATTTTGATTTTGAATTTTATTTTAGTATAAAGATGAGACTTTGTTTAGAAAAAAAACTACCCAGATGATTATTATCAGAATGACTTTGTATAAAATTTGTGTTATTTTACATGTTTTTTGATTTGAAAAATAAATTTTGTTGAGGTTTAACTTATAAAAATCAATGCTAAAGCAAGTTTGTTGTAATTTTTAAGTAAATTTATGGATTGAAATATTTTATTTGTAATCAAAGACCTGAAAAATAATGATTTTGTCTGATGTTTTTATCTACTTCATTGTAATATTTGCTTTTGTTGTGAGGCCTGCTAAATTTTTGAATTCTTTTTTTTCTGTCTGAAGTTTAGAAAAATAGTTTATGTGGAAAACTTTTATATTGATGATATTAATTTTGTTTAATGCTTTCGAGATAATGATAGATTTAAAAAAATGTATATTCTACTTTATATAGCTTTCAATTAAATACTATATTTAATAATTGATATTTTGACTTTATTAGTAACCTTGTTTTAAAATTATATTTTAAAGCTTAAGGGATAACTATGATAAACTAATAAAATAACAACAAGCTTTCTAATCAAAAAATAAATTACCATATAAAATAATAATACCTGATTTTAATTCTGATATTATTCAAAAACCTGCAAAATCCAACCTAAAAACCTTTAATTTCGCTATTTCCTTATTCATCATTCTAATTTTCCCATACAATTCAATCAATCAAAAAATCCCTCATCAACCTTCCTCATAATTCTAGCACCAAATCCAATCAAAAAAATAATCTTCATCTTCAAACTTTCCTTCTAATTTTTAAATCCATCTCTAATTCTCAAAACTCTTCTTCTACCTCCTCCTTGATCAAAAAATTTCATCTACAAGTAAATTTCCACAAAAAAAAAATCTCTCAACTATATTTATAATCTAAATAATATTTCACTAATAATTCGTATTGCCAATCGCAGCAATACTACCCATTCTATACTTTGTAATATTTCTTGCTGTAAAAAAACCAGCTGGGGCAATTTTCTTCGATGTTTCCGAAAGAATTTCATCATAAGAGCATTCCCCATTTTCAAAATGCACATAAAGCAAAGAATTCTTTTCTCCGTTGTCAATTTTAAGTTGGATTACTGCAGGACACCAAATACCATCTGTATTCAGAGCATCGATTTTCATACCAACTTTTGAATCTTTGAGTTTTTTATCTTCATTCCATTTGGCTGTTAGGTCCAAACGAAGGAAATAAGACTCTTTTTGCTTTTCAGTTAGCTGAGATCGGATGAAGTTGTCTATAGACTTACAAGGAATGTAAGAAGAAGCACTGATTTTTTTACGGCAAAGTGGGCAGGATGATGAATACATCATTGATTGCTCTAAGCAGTACTCACAAAATGTGTGACCGCAGTTTGTGATAACACATTTTACTATAACTTCAGTGCATATTGGACATTTGCATCTTTTTCTTTTTTTCTGGGATACTGGGGAATCTTCTCTGTGTCGTTTGGCTCCGATTAGGGATAAGAGTTTTTCAAACATTTTTTAATATAAGAATCCTAAAATCAGTTTTCAATATCACCAACACCCTAACACCCAAAAAATTGCTATCTCCCGAAACTAAAACCCAAACTCAACTTCAAATAAACCTATCATTAATCCTTTTCAAAGCAAAAAATCTACTACTACTATATTATGAAAATTACTTAAAAATCATCTTCATTATATGCATGTCTCTTCAAATATCTAAATTCTTCAACATAAGTTTCAGTCCTATACGTAAACCTAATCGAAGACAAATTTGACCTTGCTGGTTCATTAATCCCCATCAAAAAAGATTCCCCAAGCCATCTTTTCTTCTTTTTAACACTAAACCCGCTCTGTAAAACACTATTCCTCGCAATTTCACACAAGTCCACTCCATTTAAATCTAAAGTTTGTGCCGATACACTATATTCTTCCATTAAAGGTTCCCTAGTCAAATGTATACTAAGCGGATCATCAGTTGATAATGAAACATTCAACCCTCTAGAAAAAAATTTGGCAAATGGGTTCTGTAAAAACTTAACAAACAACTTGTTATTAGATAATGGAGAAATACTAATCCCAATCTGATTCATATAAAACAAATACTGTAAAACTGGGATTTTCGATAATTTAATCCCATTATTTATAGAATTAGCAAGTAAATATCCAACACCCAAATGATCATTACTCCCAGCTTCTCCACAATGAGGACGAAATGTAAAAGTATTCATCCCACGTGCTCGACGAAGATGATTAATCGCAGTAAGATTTGCATATATATAATAACTCCAATATGAATAAGTTGGTTCTTCATCACAATCCCATTCTTCTGGGTTTATAATTTTGTAGTTCATATAAGATTTGATTTTTTCATTTTTTTCTTCATCATTTACAAGATCAAAAGCTACAACTTTTTTTAGAAATTTAGTGATTTCTGGGTAATTTTCTGGTTGTAAAGATGCTTCGACTAATGGAGTGAAAATATTGTTAAGCATTTCATTGAAGTTTTGGATTAGAGATTTTTTATGGAATTCTGAATAGAGACGTGGGATTTGGATTACCCAGCGAACACGTGAGGATTTTATGTTGTTAGTTCGAAGCCAATAAGCAGTTTTTGCCCATTCAGATTTTTCTTGTCCATATATAGAAATACGTAACTCGGCTAGGACGTATTTTTCTTTATCAAGGTTTTGTATAACTTCTTTTACTAGCTCTGCAAAAAATCTACCCTCGATGAAGTTAGATGAACTTAGGAAAATATCATGAATTGAAATATGGCTTAAAGGGTTATATTTGTTAGAGTATTTTTCATTACGAGTATTATAACTATCTACAACATCAACAGTTAAAGTTGAAGCATCATATCCTAATTGATTCATAACTTCAATCAAACCAAGGTTATTTTCACCTTCTGAACTGACAATAGTATTAGGTTCAGTTAAAAGTTTTGTCTTGATAAATTTCTGAAGATGTTTCTGGTTCATACATGTATAAAGATGTATATGGTTATCAACTTTAATAATATTATAAAAATCTTTTCGTGACTGGGATTTTTGATGAAAAGATTCCCTATCTAAATTACACTGTAAATGGATGTTGAACTTTTTTAATAACATTTTTAGTCTTAAGTAGCAAAAAGATTTATTTACTGTGCTGTAGGTATTTTCCATAAGAATCATCATGTCTTGGTAAAATTCTCTTTTTGAGATAATGTTTAGGTCGATATTTTTATAGGAAATAATTCCATTAGTAAATGTGAATTCGATATTTTCTTTAAGTTTGCTGTTAATTTCTGTGTTTTGTGCTGGTCTTATTATTTTAAGAAGTGGGTGTTGGTGTATATAATCATCATAAAACACATATTTTTGTCTTAAAATCATAAGGTCTTCAATAGCTGTACATGCCAAAAAAGTTTCTTCTTTCTCATACTGGGGTTTAAACTGTGTGGGGATAGGAGTAAAACTGATTTTTCTGTATATTGGGACATTAGAATTAAATAAAACTTGATCCTGCCAACTTATCACTTTGTCAGGACGGTTTTTTCTTTCTTGGTGGTTTAAATCAGGATTTTGATCCTTTTTAGCTTCTTCAGAACTTAGCCATTTATCAAATTGAACCAACTCACTTTCATCGATATTAGAAATTTTCCTAGGTGCTGTTCTTAAGGATTTCTCTTTGTGTATTGGATCAAATGGGTCGAAAACATCATTAGAAATATCAGTTGGAGATAATGATATTAAGTTAGAAGACCTAGGAGATTTAAGAGGAGATTTGATAATTATGCGTCTTTTCATTATAACGGGTATTTTTATTAGATGAATGTGGGAGAAATTAAGAAATGAGGTTATTTTAAATATTTTCCTACAAAAAAAATCTACCTATCAATATTTGTATATCAAAAATCCACTTTCATCATATTTTTAAACTAAAACCTTATTCTTACATAAAAATTCTAAACTCCTGCCAAATTTTACTACAAAAACACAATCTCATATCTTTCTACGTGTAGGACTCTAAATAATATTCTCAAAAATTCAAGCAATCAAAACATACACTCATGAAGTTGTCACACTTTGGCACCATACTCCAGAGATTCTTTTAGGTGGAAGACAGTATTTAACGCCTGTTGAAATTTGGAGTGCCCGATGTATCTTTGCAGAAATGGCTCAAAAATGGCCATTATTCATGGGTGACTCAGAAATCGACCAGCTATTCAAAATCTTTAAAATTCTAAGAACACCTAATGAAAACACATTTCCAGGTGTAACTTCACTGCCAAATTTTAAACCAACATTCCCTAAGTGGAAGTCTCAAAATTTGGAAAGACTAGTTCCGAACTTATGCTCTAATGGAACTGATCTCTTGTCTTAAATGGTTTGCCTTGACCCTGCAAAAAGAATATCAGCAAGGGCTATTTTGAGCACCCCTTACTTCCACAATTTTAATCCTACAAATATGTAGTTCTTAATTGGTTATATTGAATAAATTATATGGAATAAATCTTGTGATTTGATAATAGGAATATATAATTTTATAATTTTCTGTATGAGGGTTGTACTGATTATTTTTAAGTTTTAAAAAATAATATGTTAGTTTTATAGTAAAATTCATTATTACCCAAACTCGAATACAAAAAAATAATCATTCTCTAATCAGTTTTTAATATAAAACCAAAACTCATCATATAAAAGCATAACCCAACATCATTCATCCGCCACAACTCTATCTTGCTTTATCTCAAATCTATCTTATAATCAAAAACCCATAAATTTTCTGTAGTTTTTAAATCTAAACTATACTACTAATCTATCGGGGCATCATCGGTACTATATTTCTACGTGAATGACATGCATTGCAAACCCCCTCAGAAATAAACGTATTTTTTCTCAAACACTGCAAGCAAACCACATCACCACAATTATCACAAGCATAGCACATATACGCTTGATTCCGATAATCATTACAAAAACTACATTCCACAAGATCAGCATCTCTACCAACAGTAATATCAACCCAATTATTCAAACTCAATATCCCACAAGCATCAGACCTTACATATTTTTTCGTTCCCCATATATTAAAATTCAAAAAGCAACAAATACAATTTATCAAAGATGCTCTTGGAGCTCCTTTTCCACACAAATAACAAGTTTTAGGATCAGCTTCTTCAGCAACAGCATTTCTAGGCATAATTCCTTGTTTCCCTGCAACGATAACTTTATTGCAACATAATGAATTTAATAGAAAATGAGATGTTCTAGCGATTTCCCTAAAGCATTTTTGACAAGCTGGTGCTCCACAATAAGCTGGATATTCTAAACCTTCTTCATCATCTTTTGGAGGAGCTGATTTTGTGACAACTGGTTCTTTTGCTTTTTGTGGTGGGGCTTGGATTATTTTAACCTCTTCAGTTTTTGCTTTTTGTGGGGTAATTTTTGTGACCTCTGGATTAGGTTTTTGTGGGGTTATTTTTGTTTCTTCAGGTTTAGGTTTTTGTGGAGTTACTTTGATTTCTTCTTTTTGATTGAATATAGAAAAATCATCATTTTTCATTTGAGTTGTTGTGATTTGGGTTTTGGTTGTTGTTGTAACTTTGTAGCTTTGGGTTCCTGATTTGTCAGTTCTTGTTTCAACCGTGAGTTTTTCTCTAGAGAATTTAGTTAAACCTGATTCTTGGGTTGTTTTTTCAACAACTTTTTTCTCGATTGTTACATCTTGAGCTTTTTGTGGGACTACTTTTTCATAAACCACACCTGGGCTTGGGTCAGAAATAGGATCTTTAAGTTTGGGTGTTTGGTCTTCTGCGGTTTTTTTAAGAACTGGCTTGGTTGAAGTTAGAGTTGGTGCTCTTTGGCCTGATCTGTCAACACCACCAAACTTGACGCCTTTGACATCAGGAGAAATTGCTTGATCTTCAGAAGCAGGTCTAAGTTCATCTTTATTCAAATCATTATTAGTGATAAAGTCCCCTTCTTCTTCTAAGTCAATAAAAGAATCATCTTTTTCATGAGCTAATGGACTACTATCATCAGTTGTTAGAGCTTCATCTGGAGCTTTAAATTCGGGGAGTTTTAGTTTGTTTTTTGGATGGAGCAAATAAACGTCAGGCCCTTGTTCGAATAGATTCACTGTGAACATTGGGTTTTTTACTTCCCATGGCCAGTCATCATAATCGTCGGTTTTTTCAACTAGATGCACTCTAACACATTCAAGAAGAGGATGTATTGGAGATATATAAGATTCTGGATCTGTTGGGACTGATTTGAAGATATCTTTTAGAAGACTCCACATATCATCACTGTGTAGCAGGTTTTTGCTATTCACAGCGTTTTGTTGTTTGAGAGCTGTGGTGAATTCCTTGATTATCTTTTTATGTTTCTTATCAAAAGCTGCAGCCTGGCATTCAGGGTAAAAATAAATCGAATTCATAAATATCTGTAGTGTAGCACTGTATGATAGATTCACAAGTGTCAGTTCTAATACTGAATGCCATAGGCTTGCATAAAAGTAATTTTGGTCTAAAGGGCGAATATGACTAAAGTTTCTAAAGTCTGAAGAAGATCTAAGAGATCTTATGGGCTTCAATGTGCTGCTTGCCATTTATTAAGTTTAGGTACCATAAAATCTAGTAATCTAAATCTAAATTTAAACACTTAAGTAAAGACGTGAAGATAAATTGTTTGGTTTATTAATTATTTGAAAAAAAAAACATGTAAAATTATTTGTTAGATTTAATAAAGGGTATAAAGAATATTATGTGGCGTGCAAAATAAATTATTATATGAGTATGTTTTGATTAAAAATTAAGACTATGCGTGTTTTAAGGATGAGCAAAGCTGATACTCTTAAATTTTAAGAATTATATCGAAAATTAATGATATTTGGCATTTTATAGTATAGTATAATTTTTATATAAATTTTGGGTGCTAAAAAGTATACACATTCCTATTCAGTTCACAAACATATAAAACATTATCAAAACATAATCATAAATATCTTAGCATCTAATTCACCCAATTACTCTATTTATATCTATCACTAGAATCTATTTTCCATATTGCCAAGTCTATATCCAAGACAATAATCCAAATTTCCCATAAACCATTATAAAATATCTTCAACTCTTCTTATATCCCAACAATTCTTAGTTTTCTCCATCCTCTATCATATAAATGGAAGAAAGTGATGCAAAGGATTTAGATCAACCGGAAATCAGCTCGGAAACTGAAGTAGTCGATAGTTTTCAAGCAATTTCTGCGTGCTCTACAGACCCAGTAAAGCTTTTCTCAGTCTCCCAGAATGATCTCATTGCAGTAAACACAAACTTTATCTGCATAACTTCAGGAAATTCCCTAACAGTCTGTAAAAACACAATCGAAGACTGCAAAGTATTCTATTTCGCATCTTCAATAAAAACCTTAGAAATCAGTAAAATTTCAGACATAATTTCATTTCAAATAGAAAGCCAAGGGTTCATCATTTTCGACCTTGAATCAGAAAAAGAAGTCTTTGATTATTCTCAATCACAAGACATTCTAATAATGAAATGGAGTGGTTGGACAATAGACAAAATCGGGATTTTCTGGAGTGACGAAAATCTTGAAATCTGGAGCAAAGTGCAAAATTCTTTCAGTTCAATAAAATTCGAAATAAAAGGTCTTATGTGTTTTGAGTTCGTATCCAGCAACAAAGTTATATTCCAAAGCCAGGATTTCAAATGTAAGTTGATGAAAATAAGTGAAAATTCATCTATACCCTTAGAAGGTATCAAAGAAGACAAATTAGAAAAAATTGTTGCATTAGATGAAGACAAAATAGCACTAGCTTATATAGATGGAATCAATATTTATAGTATAAACTTTTTATCTATAGTTTTTACTCTTGGAGTTAAACAAATATTTCAATATGATCCACGTAGTGACTATCTTTATTTAGGGAATCCAGGTTCATTACAAGTCCTTATAATAACAAAAGATAATTTTATATCACAAAAATACCAAGAATGTGCTGCGTATTTTACCCTTATGGAAGCTTGTAGTGATATTGTTGTTAGGAAAAAAAATGATAAACCTCAAGCTGTGGCTAGACATGGAGATGATGTTTTTTTCTATACTTTTAGATCTGATCATCAGGCTGAAGAACCTTTGGCTGAGATTAAAGAAGAAATCCCAATTGTCAAACCTAAGAAAAAATCAAAGAAAAATATGGTGGAGATAAAACAGGAGGCTAAACAAATTAATCCAAAGGAAATCATAAACCCGATTATTATGAATGTTAATAAGTCATTTGAGGAGATGATTAAAAAGGTTGAGAAGACAGTATCGCCACATACAATTAATAGTTTGGTTACGAAGACTATTCAGAGCGCACTTGATCAGAAAATAGAAGTTGGTGCACAAAAGACTTTAGTTCAAAATACAGTCAACCAATCCTTACGTTACGAATTCCAAACTTTCTTAATCCCAATGATCCAACAACAAATAAATGAAAACTTCACAAAAATGTCTTCACTTTTTCAAGAGTCCTTAAAACAGTCTTCTGAAGCTAATAGCCGCGCTGCAGCTAAAGCTACATCATTAGACACTCATATGAAAAACGCAATAGATAATATAACTAATACTACAGTCAAATTAGAAAAAGAATATTTGATTCAAATGAAAAAAATCAATGAAAGTGAAATTAAACTTCTTGAAAGCTTAGAATCAAAAAGACAAGATGATATTATTATAAATAAAACTGGGGATTCACGTTTAGAAAACCTTAAAAGAGATATCGATAACAAATTACGTAATCATGATTTTGAATCTGCCTTATCAACTGTTCTTAAAGAAAAAAATACAAGTTTTTTATATAGTGTTTTAGAAGTTATAAATCCAAAGATAATGTGTAGTTCAAGGCTAATTAGTGAAGGGTTATTAAAGCAATTGTTTTATGAGTTGATTGATAATATTGAAAAAGATAATGATTTTAAAGATATTTATATGTGGCTTGAAGAGCTTGGGAGGGTTATGAATGTTCCACAAGGGGAGATTTCTAAGATGATTGTTAAGTTGTTTGATTATAGTGAGAGAAAGCCTAAGATTAGAGAACTTATCAAGATATTTACTATGCGTCTTGCTTAAGGTTGAAAGTTTGGTAGATATTACAGGGAAAATAGTTAATTTATGTTAAGCATATGAGTTAAAATGGAAATAATGTGTTGATTATCATGATTTTTAGTTTAAGAGAAGTTTTTTTATATCATTTTATCAATAAAAAAACTAAAAGTTCATATTTTTTCTTTTAAAAACTTTATATAAATCCTCCAAACTATTATTAATGATTTAAATTACTGAGGGAAACCCATAGACCCAGCAAGTGCATTTTCCAAATCTTCATATGCTGACTTCTGTAATAGCTGCGTATTCTGTAACCTTTGAATAAGTTCAAGTTCTTCTTGTTCCATTTTTGCTACCTCTTCTTCTCTTTCCCTTCTTAATCTGTTTTCCTCTTCGATTTTTTTTTCGTTTTCCTGTCGAGCTTTTTCCCTTTTTTCATCTAAAATCCTCTTCCGACGTTCTTCAGCTTCACGTTCTTGTTGTTTAATTGAGTTTTTAATAATAATTTTCTGAGCAAGGTCGACGTTTTTCATTTCTTCAATAGTCTTAAGGTTTTTTTCTTTAGTATTTTTTATGTTTTGAACATCTACATAAGCTTTGTTTATACGATAAGTATTAGTTTGGTCTTTAATTTGTTTAAGACGTTCACGATTTTTTCTATTTTCTTCCATTCGTTCATTTTCTTCATCTTCTCGTTGTTTGCGAATTTCTTCACGTTTACGTTGTTCTTCAAGATTACGGTTACGAGCATCTATTATTTCTTGAGCTTTACGTCGAGTTTCTTCGATTTTTTTCACCGCTTTTTGCTCTTCTTGTTTAAGCAATGCTATTCTGTTTGATAAAAGTCTTGCATCCTCGTCTGCACGTTTACGCATTTGCTTGGCTTCAGAAAGTTTGGAATGCTCAACGTATTCTTGTTGACTCATTCGATATTATAAATGTGATTTTTTTTATTGATTGATATAAGGTTAGTATTAGAATTTTGTGTATAGATGATATTTATTAGGAAGGATTTATTTAGAATATAAAGATTTATGGTTATGTATAGATATTTAGATTGGGGATTTATATGAATTACAAGATATGTGGTTATTGATTTGTTAGAAGGAGGCTTTAAAGTTTATGGTAGAGGAAAAGGTATGAGATTAGTAAGATTGAGGTTAGCTAGAGTAAGGTTTGATAATAGGGAAAAATATGAGAATATAGAGTAGTAAGTGGCTTGGGGGTTATGATTGGAATGCTATTATTTTAGATTTTATTGTATAAAAATTTGTAGGGAGTTATTATTTTTCCGATATGCGAATGAATCGTATAATTTAAACTACCTCAAATTAAACAAGAGAAAATTTCTAATTGTAAAATCATAATATAAATACTATCTATTAAAAAAAACCTTTGCTCCTAAATCTTTATTCACTAATAAATCTTAAACTAAATAAAATTTATTAAACCTTTATAAATAGCCCACCAAAAAACTAATAAACTTCTAAAATCCAGATCAAAACAGTATTCGACTTTTCCTCATAAAATTCCAGCTAACATCACAAATTATCACAAGCCTAAACCCATCACATCCAAAACCCCTCAAATTCCACACCATAATTTCTTCTCTCTATATCAAAAACTAATTTTTCTTATGCAAAACATCCAACTCAAATAACTTTTCTATCTGCAACCAAGCTAAACATCTCCATCATAATCTTAATCCCAAAATCAAACTACAAAAATTAAATTTCCAAAATCGCACACAACAATCCTAACCCTAGTTCCCCAAACCCAACTTCATCATCCAAAAAACTCACCCTTCAACCCTTTCTCTGCCTTCAAATGTTCATTTCTCATAGCCTAAGCTTTCTTCATATCTAAACTTTTACTCTTCCATCTTCTCATATCCATTTCTCTATTCCTCTAAATATCACCATCCTCAACACCTATCAAAAAGCAAAACCTTTTTCTCATCATCTCACCCTTCACTTTCATAAACTAAAATTTTAACCTAAAAGCCTTTCATACAACCTGTTTTAAAGCTACTCCATTGATTTTTCATCACATGTCGAACTTATAAATGGGAAAACTCGATAACATTGGTGGCCTTTCAAAGGAAGAACTACTGCTTCTTAGTCGTATGGCAGAGCAATGTGAAAGGTACGATGAAATGATAGAATTCGTCCGTCATTTCATATCCAAATGCAATAGCGAGTTTACAGAAGATGAAAGGAATATTCTATCTGTAGCCTTCAAAAATGTTGTCGGGAATAGAAGAACTGCATGGAGGGTATTGAATTCTATTGAGCAAAAAGAAGCTCGTAGAGGAAATGAAGAGAATAAGTCAAGAGCTGGAAATTATAAGGAAAAAGTAGAAGCTGAGCTAAGAAGTTTCTGCAGAGAAATCCTTAGGATTATAGATAATGACTTATTACCTAAGATCACAAGCGATGAAGGGAAAGTGTTTTTTATTAAGATGAAAGGAGATTATTATAGATACATATGCGAATTTGCTCAAGGTCAGTATAAGGATGAAAGCTCGAAAAATGCTCAAGAAAACTATCAACAAGCTTTAACTATTGCAGAAAGTGGCTTGGATAGTACTCATCCTAGTAGAATTGGCTTAGCGTTGAATTATTCGGTGTTTAATTATGAGATTTTGAACCAACACGCTGAAGCCATCAAAATTGCCCAGAAAGCTTTTGATGAAGGGATTCAGAATTTGGAAAATCTTACTGATGAACAAGCGTATAAAGAATCTACTATGATCTTGCAATTGATTAGAGATAATATTTCACTTTGGACTTCGGAAGCAGAGGATAATTAGTAGATAAGAGTAGATTTTATTAACCTTGGGATTAGCGATTTGAGTTTTTTTTTTGTTTTGTGATTTTTTTGATGTGTTTTATATAAAATACTTTGATATTTTTAGTGAGTGGGTTGCATAAGTTTGATAAGTTTATTGTATGAATGTTATGCTTTTGGGATTATGATACAAATTATGAACGAAACAAATAAACTACTACAAAACTCCATCCTGTTTAAAGATATAAAAACTTTATCTCCTCGGCTGATCGAATTTTCCAATCTAAAAAGCACTTCTAAAAAGCCAATACCAAAAATAATAGGTTCACCAATTCAGAGCTTAAACGCCCTAGACCACAGAAGCCAAAAAAAAGGCCAGAAATTTTTTTCTAAGTCTAAATTCTCAATATACAAACCTGAAAATGATATCAATAGTTTTATTTTAGACTTAAACCATTCTCAAAAACCATCTGGTCCAGGTAATTATTCTATAAGTTTTAATATCCCAGAACCAGCTTTAGGTATTTTCAATAAGCCAAAAGACCATTTACAGTCTTTAACTCCAAGAGTAGGCTCTAATACACCTACAAAATCTCAACTGGAAACTACGAAATTTACCCCTAGACCACTTCAATGGCCAGTTAAAATTGCTAACAAAATAGGATATGGGGCTAATACACCAAATTTAATGCTAAATGAACCTAAAACTAAACTTGGAGCTTTAAAAATTAAAAAAACTCCTGATACACCAAGTCCAAGATCTTCAGTCCAAAGCGATAGTTATAAAAAAACTTTTTCTGTATATAAAAAAAGAAAATATACTGAACTTCCTTCTAATTTTATATTATGTTCATTATCTTTATCTGAAAAACATAGGTCAAGTCATGGGAATTATTTTAATAAAAATATAGAAAAAAGTTTGAAATATTATGGAAACCCTTGTGTTGAGTTTAGTGATAAAGATGAAATCCAAGGACCTGAAATAAACTCAATGAACATGTCTTTAAATCTGAATTTTTCTAGGTAAGGGATATATAGTTTGAATAAAAAAGCTTTTAAAGCAAGTAGAGATAATAAAGATAGACCGAAGTTCAGAATTGTTAGAGATTTACAGATAAGAAAATCAAAAAATAATTAGTTAGGAATTTTGATGAAATTTATAATAATCATAGTTAGAATCTAAGATAATCTTTATAAAGTGTGAATATTTTCCATATAAAATACAAAATATCTTCAAAAAACTTGTATATTTTCTCAATAAAACTCAATATAGTATGTATTAAAATAACAACAATTTTCTTTAAAATCTTGGATATTTTTAATTCTATTAACTGATAATTATTGGTTATTTCTTCCTTTACGCTTTCTAACAACCTCTTCTTCTCCTCGCATCGCAGCTTCAAACTCTTCAATAAGTACTTTTGAATCACTCTTCCAATTCCTCTTACACTTAGTTGCAATATCAGCAAAATAACTCAAAAGCTGTTGATCATCAATAACTTTATTCTGCCACCAAGAAATTCCATCCAACAATTTCCTCATAGCTTTTTCACTAATCGGAAGTTTGCTTAAACAATACCCAATATTCAAACAATCTTCTTTACCCCCATCTTTAAACCTCGACGATAATTTTTCAGTTAAATTTTCCCCTTGTCTTTCTTTAGTAATATAAGCAAATATCATATCAACAATAATCTTAAATTCATTATGTGATAAATCCATTTTTAGCATATTGCTTATTGAATCTGGGATCATATTATATATATCATTAGGGCTTTTTTGATTAAGCTCTTCTATAAAAACACAAACAATTCCCCTTAGTTCTAAATCCAAATAGCATTTTAATATGTTTGCCATAAGCCCTTTCATTTTTAACATATCATTCAAAACTAAGTGACTTATAATCAAAAGGGCTTTTTTTCTTACTTCAACACATGCATCTGTAAGTAAAGAAAATAACTGTGTACTTTGTTGTTCAAGTAAATTAGGGTGTCTCATAACTAAATCTCCTAAGCTTATAACCGCAGTACTTCTTATCCCAGAATCTTCGTTTTCTTTAGCAATTTTTATAAGAAGTAATAAATTTTGTTCACAGATTTTCTGATTAATACACATGAGCTTAGCTAAAGACAATACAAGTACTTTTCTTAAAGTCAAAGTTTTAACTTCATCAAGTTTTTTAACAAGAGACAAAATTATTGGGGTGAATTTTGATAATAAACCTTCAAAAACAATATTTTCTTGTGACATCTTAAGTGCTTTAAGTTCCAATTGCACCTGTGCAGCTCTTCCACCATTGATTTCTTCTAATTCATCATTAGTCTTTGTTGTTTCCATACGTTTTTTAAATTCACTGCCTAATTTATCCCCATATACGACAACTTTCATAGCAATTTCCCCTCCTATAAAAATAGCTTTAGCCAAATCAGCTTCACGACTATTTCCTTCTAATAATATTTTTAACCCTTTGATTGCTAAAGCTTTAAATACAGATAATGGGCTTTCACATAATACAGAACAAGTTCTAATAAGCTGTTCTGCTACAGGAAACCATCCTGATGTTTCAATTTCAAATAACTGATGTGCTGCTTTACATAATAAATTATCTGTTTTTTCTCCTTGATATTCTAAAAATTGAAAAGCTAAAAGACACTCTCTAAATATTTTCCAGTTTTTAGATAAAGCTAAGGTTCTAGAAGCAAAAGTATCATATCTTCGTTCTAAAAAACTTCTATCTGTAGATAAAGATAAAAACCTTAAAATACATGCTGATGGATAAGATTCTTCAGTTTTGAATTTAAGCCAGATTTTCTTTTTTATTTCACCTGGGACCATAGATGCTGCAAAAAGTTCAGTGAATAAGCTTTCAAGACTTGCAAGTTGGCCTATGTTTAATTTTTCAATCATTTGAAGGATTTTGTTTATACTTGAATCTTCATTGTTGAATTTTTTATTGAGGTAGATGTTATAGAAAGCATCGAGGACTTTTTTACGAACACCTTGTTCACTATTACAGACTAAACTGAGCATTGCTGAGACTACTTCATTAGGTTCACATATATCTCTTAGTGAACAGGCAACTAAAACATCGATAGACCCAATGACATCTGAGGTGTTTTTACTTTTAAGAAGTTCAATGAGGATTTTTATTGAGTTTTGGAAGATTTGTATCATTTCCAAATACCCTTCAAGGAATTTTACAAGGATTTGCTCTTTAATAGATTTTTGTTGGGCTTCTTCTTTATCAAGACCTGCTGTGGTTTCATCATATTGTCCTTCTAAAGCGTTTTCAAAAGACTTTAGCGCATCTTTATGCCTTTGCAACTGGGCTTCAATAGATTCTTTTGGTTCGATTTTCATTTCCCCTTCTAAAAGCTTGTTTTGATATACAAGGTTTTCTAAAAGCCCTGTAGCTTTTTTTCTCACAAGCGCGGTACTATCTAAAAGCCTTGAACTTGCTAATTTTAATACAGGTAAAAACCAGTCTCTAGGTAATAAAGATTCTTTAGTTAAAGTTTCAAAAGCTTCTAAAACTTTTGCCCGGCAAAAACTTGATTTATCCATAATCCTACTTTTAAGTATCTGAAGTAATTGTTCTCTATAATTTGTATATGTATCTCTTTCTGCACTTTGGTCCATATCTTTTTTGATGATATAACAAAGTATTTCTCCTATTGATAAGACAACAGCATTTCTTAATGAAAATACTTCACAGTTTAGTAAGTGGACTATTACTGAAACGTTCATGAGTATTTCTCTTGGCATTTTTGCTGTGAGTTTTGTGATGAAAATACCGACGTTTTTTATACCTTGGGTTTCATTGACTTGATTATTTGCCAGAATACCTTCGGATAAGGAGGATAAGAAATCGTTTAGAAGACTTGGATCGTTTTTTACTATGCTTACGAGTGGTTTGACACATTTCTCGCTTTCGCCGAAAAGCACGTTGATTGCTTTGGCTCGCCATCCATCCCATATGTCTGGGTTTTCGATATCTTTGACCCATTTCATTACTTCGACTACTTCGCTTTCGCTTCCTCTTTCGATCTCGGAAAAACCTATCTCGATTATTATTTCTAACAAACGAGTTTCCGGCTTTTCTGGTGAGTATAAATTTTTGAATTGTGGCAAAGACCTACTAAGGACTTTAAAAGCTTTCGACCCTGAAATTCCCTTGGCCCTAGTAAAAATCCCATAAATAAGTACAAGGTACATCTTAAAACACTCCAATACATCATCATCCTGAGTCTGATTTTTTTCGACATAAGATACCACCGAATTAAATGCCGCCGTAACTATTTTCAACACTTCATCCTGCATCTCATTACTAAGCTTCTGATAATGATAAATAAACGCATAAAATACATCAAAAAATTTCCTGATCTGAAAAGCGCTTTCATCCGTACTAAAAAGTTCATTCATAACCTTCTCCAGCTGTTTTTTCTGTTTGTTTTCATCCCAATTATCAACCTTAAACACACTCTGAACAAAAAACTTGCTTTCATTCCGGTCTTCCGCCAGGTGCTCAAACTTCAAAGGTAAGACAAACTCCATTTAAAAATTATATAAAAAAGGCGGGATAATGAAGAAAGTTACTTAATCTTGAGTCAGACTGATCTGTTCAATCAATCCTGTCATTTCATCAACTTTACTATTAATCCCAGCTATAGTGTCTTGAACTTCCATTCTCATTTCTTGACTTCTTTGTATAAAAGATGTTTCTACTTCTTTAACTCTTAATTTCAATTTATCTAATTTCTGTTCAATTGTCACATCTTGAGCACTAAGTTCTTCTTCTTTACATATTTGCATATATGTTCTAGTACCTTTATTCCTTTTGCAAAATAACAAATACTCACCTTCTATGACCATTTCTGTTAATTCTTGCATATCAGCAATTTCT
Organism: Stentor coeruleus; assembly: GCA_001970955.1. Taxonomy (NCBI): domain Eukaryota; phylum Ciliophora; class Heterotrichea; order Heterotrichida; family Stentoridae; genus Stentor; species Stentor coeruleus. The sequence continues at coordinate 47,528 of MPUH01000158.1, read as the reverse complement.
TGTTCTTCAGCAACACGACTATAAGTATCTCCCATTATGGCTATAAGAAGATTGAGCATTATTAAAGGGTTTATTACAGAAGCGAAAAAGAAAATAATCCATTCAAAAGCGCCGTAGTTATCTGTGTCGAAACTACCAAGACTTAGTAAATATGATATGGCGATATATTCAGAAAATGGTTTTTGTTGGTCGACAGTTGTTTCTGTACTTGTTTCTGTACTTGCTTTGGCACTGTATTTAAGTACATTATTCACCATTATAAAGTATATCAAAGCAAATGAATATGTGGAGTAACTCAAAAGTATCAAAAAACTCTTCATATCTTTAATAGTTTCTCTAAGCAGATTTATCATATACCTTGTTTTATCAAAAAGTCTAAAATAACTAATCCCCCTGACCATAGTGACAAAAATCAACCCAACCAAAACCTTCTCAGCATATTTTTTATTAAACCCTAACCAGTGCATTCCAATATACACAAAGCACAAACTCATCCTTGTAAAATCAATATAATTCCAAGGATCACTTAAATAAGAAGATCTAGTCAAAATCATCTGAAACACTTCATAACAAGCCAAAATCGTATTTATTAGAAAAATCGCCAAAAGTAAAGGTTCACAATCACTACTAAACACAATACTATACACTGATAAGCATATCATATACACAAAATAAGTTATAGCCTGAGGAAGAAGTACCCATTTCAAATACTTCCATTTGTAAAGTATAAGTTCTCTAACAAATGATGTACGGAAAATATTTGTGTTTGGACAGTCTTTAATACTTTCTAAGAAAATAAGTGAGTCTCTAGAACCCATAACAACATCTAATCTTAAAGCACTTTGCCAAAAAGCTAATGGGGTACCGAAATTCGATATTTGCCCATGTGTAAAAAAGTCTTTTTGATGTGGGCCGAGGTTTCTAGAGAAATGCATTATAGGCAAGGTGACGTTTTCATCACAAAATTTAGGTAAAAGGCGATCTTTAGTCCTAAAAAGTATTGATTCATAAAAATCGTCAAGGTCTCTTAAACCTAATAAGTTAAGTTTTACTATAGACTCTTCAAGAAAATTCACTGTATACGGGTTTTCTTCAACTTTAGTACAAATACTCTTAATAATAACGTTTATACAATCCCTAAAATTCCTATGTAAAGCTATCTGTATAGGACTATATCCTGATTTCGACACATAAAATGGACTATCTGAATTCAATGCCGCCTTTAAATGCCCAGGTAAATTGAGATACGCATAAAAATGTAAAGCATTAATCTCATAAGGGGTTATCATCCACTTATCCATTTCAGGGTCATGTGGTTCTTCACCATTTTCACATATCCTCATAATATATTTCATAAAAGAATAATAATCCCTACCTGGTCCATATATAAAAAACTGACTAGTCCGTAATGGATTTTCTAAAAAGTGCACCTCATCATTTTCCCCTAAGACAATATCAGCTTCATTTTTTGTACACCACAAAGCTGAGACAGGGTATTTTGTATGGAGGTTTGTAACTTGAGTGAAACTTGCTGAGTTCCATAATGAAACACTAGCATCTAAAGATGAAAGCCAAAAATACTTTGAATTCTCAGTAAAATAAATCCCTGTTATTTTAGCTGTGTGGGTGTTAAGAGTTTTCATACATATCTGTTGAAGTAAATGCCATATTTTTATCACCCCAGATGTATCACCAGAAATCAATAACTCATTGTTTCTTGATACGAGCATTTGGCTTATAGGTTCTTGATGGCTTCCAGGTAATCTTAAAGACTTGTTTTCATTTATTGAGTAAATGAAAATAACTTTATCATCACCTCCAGAATACAGTTTGTCATTTTCCCCGTTTATTGGTTTTCCAAATATAATGGAGTTTATAACTGCATTGTGCCTTCTAAAAACATTAGAAACCCTAAAATTCCTTTTGTTATATACCGTCACACGGAAATTCACATCACCAACAACAACATATCTGCCATCAGGACTACATACAATACATCTTATATGCGAAGAATGTTTTTTTTTAAATTGACTCTCACTATCTTCAACAGACCAAAAGTGAATTTCATTATTCTCATATGCAGCTATAATTCCTAAACCATCTGAATTTGTGCACATTGCTGAGAGTTTCCATTGGGTCTTAAGGGTTTTATAATATTCTTTATCATGAAGTGTCCATACAGCAATTTCATTAATATCCGAAGTATATAAATATTGATTATTTGATGATGAACATATTAACTGTATTGGAGATTTATTAGCTTTTCGGCAACAGGATTTATCAAACCTTGGGAAATTCCATGTCATTATTTTATAATTTTCAGCTATTGAATATATATATTTTTCATCTTGTGATAGTCTAAAGTTTTTAACCCAATCAGTATGTCCACTAAGGATAATTTCATGTTTATCTTCAATTATATCCCAAATCCTTAATGTTGTATCATTACTAGAGGATATTAAAGTTGTATTTGCTGTGTTAAAAGTTAAATGGGTTATTCTTTTTGTATGACCATTCAGGGTTTTAAATAATTCTAAGGTTTCGAATTTCCATAGTTTTATAACCCCATTGCTATCCCCTGCGGCTATATATTCGCTATCTTGAGAAAATCTTACTGACCAAACACTTGATGAGAGTTCAGTTAGGGAACTTTGGACTACTTCATTATCTAAATTGAAGACTTTTACTTTCTTATCAGCTCCTCCTGTTACCAAATGTGTCCCATCATCACTTTTGTCTATACAAAGTACAGCTTTGTCGTGGTAAAATAAAATCTGTCCTTCGTTTTCGTTTATATCCCACATTCTCACTGTACAATCATCAGAAACTGAGTATATTTTTTCACCATCTTGTGATACAATGATTTCATTGACTTCTTTTTCATGTCCTTGAAAAGACTTTTCAAGTTTAAAAGTCCGGAAATTGAAATTACGGATTATCCCATCTTTACCTGCAGCTAGAAGAGAATGGTCTTCATTAAACAAAGCTAGTGTATAAATGCTTCCACCTTCTAAATTAATGTCATGTAAAATTTCTTTAGTTTCTCGTTCAACTACAGCTAGACGACCTTCAATACTACCAAAAACAAAATACTTGTTACAGGAGGTGACTTCTAGACAGTTACCTTTAAATGGAGTTGTTATTTCTATAGGACAGTATTTTTCCATGATAGATTGGGCTTTTTTTAACTCAAGGACATATGAGTGAAGGTTTGTTGGGTTAAAAATTGCTTCAAGGGCTGCACGGTCTTGAGATTTCACTCGGGACATTATAAATTTTGACACTAAACCAACTTTTAGAGGCGACCAAACTGGAGGCTCTGACATTTTATATTCAATTTAAATTTTTTATGGCTAATATGATCAAGGATGATTTAAATTTATTAAATAGGATGGGTGAGAGGAAGGAAGATAATTTTTTTACAGATTTTTTGATTTAGATATGCTGGTTTTATGTTTTTAAGGATGTTGAGGATTTTTTTTTATTGTAGTAAATGGGGATTTGGCATTTAAAGCTTGTGATGGATGATTAGGATTTTTTGTAGTTGGATGAGTTGTGAAGATTTTGATGTTTAAGTTTATGAGAGTTTTTGTTGTTTTGAGATGGTTGATTAAGAAATTTAGGGGTTTTAGATGGAGAAAGGTTTTTTTGTATTTTTGAGAATGCTTGTGTGGTTTTTGGAAGTTGGGTATAGGTTCTGAATAGATTTTGCATTAATAAAAGATTTTAGAGGATATTTGTCAGGATTAAAGGTATTTAGGAAGATTTAGTAAGGGTGTGTTGGAAGAGTTAATGTTTGGGTAAATTTTTAGAAGTGGATTTGTGTTTATAAGTTTTTATTTAATGCGAAATATTAAGTGGTATGGTTAGTTTATATTAAAATTTAGACATACTATCTATAATTACTAGAAGAGTTTATATTATTAAATCGAATACAATTATTAGAAAACACAATTTGCATAAAGAAAAAATCTTAAATTTGCTTTATGATCAAGAATACATAAATTAATAGCTCAGTCAATCTTAAGACTAACAGAATTGACTGTCTCACAGATTTTCCACTGTGAAAGTTTTGTTTTTTTCATTTTTATTATGAAAGTCTTATATATTTTAACTGCATCTTGTAGCCTAATAGATAAAAGTGTTTATTATCATAAACAAACTTAAATTTCGGCTAGGAAAAGTTTAATCAAAATCCCAGTAAAAATATCAGAAATTTCAGATGATATCGTTGTAAGCAGTTTCCACCTAGAAAATCTTAACTTTATATACCTATTTTATATCTATATACTTGTAATTTAATCTAATCATTTATTTAGATATAAAAATGTATATCATCATAATCAAATAAGCGATAATTCATCAGCAAATAAACCAATTCCAACTTTTTAAAAGTTGTTCATTTACTTATTTCTAGAATCAAATCTCATTGTTATAAAATTCAGTTTCTACAACTATTATTAATCATAAATATTACCTTATTATATATAACATCCTACTTCTATCTAAATTTTCTATAAAAATCTTCATTTCCTCATATTAAAAAAAATAAATTCTTACCTCAAAATATTCATAATTTACCTCTCAAAAGTTCAATCTATCTTAATCCCTCCTAAACCCTCAAAAAACCTTCAAAACCTCTAAAAAACTCAAAAAACTTCAAAATCTCTAATCCAAAAAACCATAAAACCCATCATACTACCCATCATCAAACCTTCAAACCATCAAAACCCACATCCTCCCTTCATAATTTCCTCTCAACCTCACAACTCAAAAATCTCTCCTATTGCACAATCCTTCCACCTATAAAAATCCTATTTCAGCTATCCAACTTCCAATAATAATTTAAATTTATCAAATAATTATAAAATGGGTATTTGTTCTGCTAAGCTAAAGCCAGTCTCGCCAATCCGTAAAATAATCCTCCCAACTAAAACTTCCAGCAACATAAAAACCCTATTAACAAAATGTATTAGTCAATTAGTCACTAAAGAAGAAACCATAATGCTTCAACTTCTTTTCGCTGATCTATCAAGAAGATTTAACAAAGAAACAATAAACAAAGACACATTTTCATCAGTTTTTTACTTGCCAGTACCATAAAAATAGGGTCTTCTCGGAGAACGTTTATTTAGTTACTTCGACATGAAAAAAACTCATCAAATTGACTTTGAGTGTTTTTTATCAGGAATCGCCAATTACTGTAAAGGTTTATCTGATCGTAAAACCAGGGTTATTTTTGAATTGTGTGACAGCAAAGATGATCTTGTCCTCGATGCTAAAGAAATGCAAATTGTCGTAATCCAAACTTAGGTCGCTTTATTAGGACTTGAAGTTTTAGATAAATCTGATATAAGTTCTAATACTTCAGATAAACAAATCAGAAGTAATTTTTATTTAGTTAAAAAAAGAAGCAATACTATACCGAAATCTTTAAATATTTATCATGAAGACCTTTCTATTTATGAACAAGTTAATAATTTAGTTACAACTTTTGGTAATGGTGAAGCATTAACTTTTACGCAATTTCAAGAATTTATCAAATCAGCTCCAAGTTTTGTCGTGATTTTTGATAAATGTTTTAATGAGCAACTATGGAATAATGATTTTTTGGAAGATACAATTACATCATCACCAAGGAAAAGTTTATGTCATTCACAGATTTCTGGGGAACTTTATATGAAATTTGGGGATAAGTTGATCAGTAAGTATGGGATTTTAAAAGATAAAGTCTTGTTGCTGTATGAGAATATTAATAGCAAATACCCAGCAGAAGTTGTATATATGGAAGGTTGTTATGCTGAGATTATAGGTGATTATTATATATCTAACAAATTTGGTATTTCTATTACCCATCAATGTCAAAACTTTGGAGAAATCCTTTTGTGGAGTGATTTACGTAAAGAACGTGATGATTGGTTGCGTTTCTTAGAATATGCTTCAAGAGTTCGTAAATTTAAAGAATTTTATACTTTAGGGGCAAAAATTGGACATGGAAAATTTTCTGATGTTTATATTTGTACTGAACATGCAACGTATAAAAAATGGGCAGTTAAAGTTATTAAGAAATCAAAACTAACAGCTTTAGAACGGGATTTGTTACAAGGAGAAATTAGTATTTTAAAAATTTTAGACCATCCTGGGGTTATAAAAACTAAAGAGATTTTTGATAGTAAAAAACATATTTTGATTGTTATGGAGCTCGTTGAAGGAGGAGAACTTTTTGATAGGATTGTAAAAAAAAAAGTATTTTCTGAATACTCGGCAAGTAAGATTGTGAAGCAGTTATTGGAAGCTACTGCGTATTTCCATGATCTTGGGATTGTTCATAGGGATATTAAACCTGAGAATATACTTTTAACTGATGATTCGGATATTCCTTTTGTTAAAGTAGCGGATTTTGGTTTATCTAAATTGGCAGGACCGAATGATATACAGAATTTAGCATGTGGCACTTTGGGATATGTAGCCCCTGAGGTTCTGAGCCAGACAGGTTATAATCATAAAGTTGATGTTTGGTCTGTAGGGATTATAGCATATTTATTACTTCGTGGCAGGTTACCTTTTGATCATAAAGATAAACAGATTCTTATCGATCTAACTTTAAGAGGAAATCTAAGTTTTGAAGAGCCATATTGGAAATCATTTACACCATTCGCTATAGATTTTTTGACTAAAATTATTAAAAGGAACTCAGATGATCGCCTTAGTAGTAGAGAAGCTTTAAAGCACAACTGGATAAAAAACGCTGATATTTTAATCCCAAGAGCTATTGACAAGAAGAAAATGGAAGAAATGAATATAGAAAAAGGGGTTTCCTCAACAAATTTCGGCCAAATACAATATAGAGAAATTGCTTTAAATATAGAAAACCCCATTGGGGTCATATATGAGGTTCAAAGCATGCCCGAGCTTTGTAGTTTAGATTGTTCTAATGGAAAAACCAACTAGGTCCTAGTATGAGTAATTAGGAGAAGGTTAACTAAATAAATTACATGTAAATCCTAATATAAAAACGCAAAATTAGCTGAAATATCTAATAATTTTATACAAAATAACTCAGCAAACCCTATACTTTTATGATATTCAAGCTTATTTTCTATTAAAAAACATATTTTATAATACTTTAACACAAAAAAAATAATTTATTCTTTTTTTCTTATATAAAATCCTTCACTCTTAGACCAAAAACCTAATTTTTCTTATCATTTTACAAATAAGCATTTCAACATGGCTGAAAAATACTCACGGATCTCAGACTTATTGACCATAACTTTTACAAGCCATGATGATATCTTACGTAAACAAGCTGAGCAAGAACTCGACCTTATAAGCCAAGATAAAAACTCAACCATCACAGTCCTTCTTGAAATTACATCAACTAGTTCTAATCCTCACCTTCGTCAAGCTTCATCAACAAAACTTCACAATTTCCTCAAACATCTAAATGAAAACTCCCTCCTCACATCCTTAGAACAATGCCAAATCTCTGAAGAAATCTTCAAAATAATGCTTTTAAACATAGAAAAACCAACACTTTCTGCCCTTAGCCTTAGTTTAAACTCTTTACTTTCTGAAGACAAAAACGGTCTAGTCTACTCAAAACTTTCCCAATTCGTTGGACAAAACATTCATGGACAAGTTTCATCAATTAAAGCCTGTTTTCAAGTTATAAAGCTTTTATTCAGCACTTTGACTAGTAATTTTTCAACAAAAAACTATTTCCAACATTTACTTCCTAACCTAATTTTAGTTGGGCAAAATGCTTTAACAATTTTAGGTCAGGCTTTTACTAGTCAAAATGAAGATCAAATTAAAACAAGTATGGATCTTTTAAATGACTGGGCTGAATGTTTTTCTCAAATACTTGAGCATTTTGAAATGATATCCCCTAAAGTTCTTAGACAGTTTCTTAAAAACTTCGACACTGCTGAACTTTTTTTGAATATACTTTTTTACAAGTTTTCTGATAATTTTATATCTTTAGATTTGAATCCAGTTTTTCAAAATTTTACATCGATGAAGGCAAATGTTTTAAAATCATTGAATATTTTGATGCAATATACAATTGATTCTAAGAAAAAACTTATTGAAGAACAAGGGAAAATACAAAAAGTGCAAACTTTAACAGGTGTTGATTTACCTGAAACTCATTATGTTATAGTTTGTACTAGGGTTATTAAAATGCTCATAGAAACTTTGTTAGAAATCAGTAGAAATATATCTTTATATGATATCCAAAGTGAACCAGGGAAGAATTTTATCATTGAAAGTTTAGATCTTTGTGTTAAATGCTGTAAAGAAAGGATGTTTTTTACATATTTCATTGAATCTTATAAGAGTTTTATCATAGAATTTATTCCAAATGCCCTAACAACAACTAAAGAGGAAATTGAAAAGTCTCAAACTGACCCACAAGAATTTGTTAATTTAGGTATAGACATATGTGAAACTCAAGAATCTGGGAATATTAGGACTACATCAGCTAAACTCTTAGAAGTTATATGTGAAAACATAGATGGTGCTTTAAGTTTTTTCATTGGGCTTATCGTCCAATCATTTGATATAAGCCTAAGTGGTCGTTTATCAAATATAAACTCAAATCAAATCCTATATTACGATTATGATGAAGAAAAAATCCTTAGTAATTGTTTTATTATGCTTTGTATTGTATCTTTAAATGTAAGTCGAAGAAAAGATTTGATTATAACTATTGAAAGCCTTTTGATTAAGTATTATGATATACTAGTCAAAACACATTCTGCTGTTATTTCTAGCAGATTATGTCTTTTATTGTATTTTTACTCAGAACATATTTTTAAAAATGATGAAAATTGGCTTATTAAATGGATTTGGTTTTTAATAAATTCTATGGATCAAGAAAATATCTCACAAATTATTGTTGTACAAGCATGTGAAACTTTTTCTGCTTTGGTTCAAAATGAGGAAATTATATTAAGAATTTATAATTTTATACCTGAAATATTTACAAAGTTAATATCTTGTATTGCGAAACAGGAGAATAAAAATTTTTTTGAAGGAATTTGTGAGTTTTTTAGATGGCATGAAAATATTTCTAATGATCTAGCTGTTGAACTTGTTCAGAAACTTGTTGATAAAATCTTAGTTTTAGTTTCAAAATTGAATATATATAAGGATAAAGAGAAAAATATACTTATAAGCAAATGTTGGAATATTATTAGGGCTATTTGTCGGATGGAAAATTTTACTAATGATTTCAGATTGGATATTGAAGGGACTATGATGCCTTTGATATCTTTGTTAGGGAAACAAGAAGCTGAGATATTTGAAGATGATATTGTTATAGTTCTTATGAGTATTATGAGGCAAAATCAAAAGGTTTCTTTTATAGAATGGGAGGTTTTTAATATGATTCCAGTATTTCAACTCAAACAACAAGGATCTTTACAAAACCTTCTCAAGCTAATAAATTATTATATATTATATGGACGTGATTATATATTAAACAACCCAAGCATTTTGTTTACTGATTTTACATATACTAACATATCAGATATCACTATAAAATCATCTAGTTTAATTGAACTTGCATCTAGAAGTTTATATAGTAAAAAAACTCATAATATAAACGAAGCTTTTAATACTGAAGGAGCTATTCTATTACAATTATTATTATCTTCATTCCCAAATTACTTAGATAACGCCCTTCCTGTAATCTTATATTCAATCTTTGAAAGGTATAAAAACCCTCCAATCAAACAAAATTTCTTCAAAATCCGTTTACTTTGTGTTGTCCTTCAAAGTCTTGTATACAACTTTTCCTTAACCACATCTTTATTATCTAAAGAAACATATTCTCCAAATATATCATATCTAAAGTTTGTTATATTAGATATTATTAACAATTACTCAAGTTTTAAACATAGTTGTGATAGGAAACTTTTGATTTTAGGACTTAGTCAAATCTTTACCCAAACTCAGTTGCCACAAGATATAACAATTTTGATTTCAGAAATATTTGAAATGCTTATTATAATACTATCAGAACAAACTTCAGATAAAACAGTTAATAAGGGTAATGTGAATAAAATACTGAAAAAAATCTTAAATGAAGATTTAGATGACATTGATGATACTGAAATAATAGTCAAAGGTGCACGACTCATGTACTCAAACCCAGAAAGTTCATCCTTAGATGAAAATGAAGCTTCAATCTCATGTACCCAACTCCTAACTTCACTCAAAAACTTCGATGAAATTTCTCATTTTAAACAAATCCTCCATAGTTTAAACACATCCAACCCGGTTTATATAAAATCTTTAATCGGATCATTAACAGAAATAAGAAAAAAACAACTTATGGACATAATAGCCAGTACGACCATAACATTTAATCATCCAGACCAAGCTACAACTGTAAGAAAAATCGTCAAAGCCAAAAAAAATAGATAATTTTGTTATAAAAACATATGCATTTTTATATCAATAAATATGAATTATTTTTTTCTATTAAGAATATCAGGGGTAAATGAAATTTTAAGTCTTTTCGATTCAGAGGGTTTCTTTTTAATATGCGTACAAGGGAGAAAATCACATGCTGTCAAAGACTCAAAACGATTTTTAGGAGCTTTGGTTTTGTTTGGGCTGATAAGTTTATGTTTATTTTTATTTGTAAGAAGTGTGGATTTTGATGTTTGTTTTATTGGAGATTTTATTAGTTCCCGTACATATTCTCTTTCGATTTTTATAAGAGTAGTCATTGATTCTTCATTACGACTTGCCATTGTATGCCCACGAGTTAGAGCTGATTTAGGCTTTTTAGAGCATATTGAAATCCTACTTAATAATGAGTTTTTTGCTTGAGATTTACTGTATGGGGAAACTTCATCACGATTTTTGAGAAGGTGTTTCGGCATTGAGATATTATTTTCTTTTATTATATGAAATATTTGTGACATGAAATTTTTATATTAAATAACTTGTTTTTACGGCAAGTCGGTAGTAGGAAGATTTATTGAATAGGCATAGAGGATTTGATTAATAAGGTTTAAGAAAGGATTGTTGTATGAAAAAAAATAGAATTATTGATTGCGGACTATTAGCATAGGACTTGAAGAAGATGGTTTGAAGATTTTTTAGATGGAGAAATGAGGATTTTTTTTTGGAAGAAGAGGTGGAGGAGTGAATAAGGTTGTTGAGAGTATTAATTTTATAGGTTTGGAATATGAAGTAGAGGATTTATGGGAATATGGGCTGGAATTTAGGTGTATAGTACGATTTTATTGTAGAATGATATAGGAATAAAAAAATTGTGATGAGTTTATGAGCTAGAATGATATGAAAAAATATGATAAGGAGGATAGGATAAAAATTTGTTTTTTAAACATTGCATTTAATCTTAAAAGAAAAAATATATTTTTTATAAGACATATGGATTAATACATGCAATTTCATGAGGAAAATATCAGTAAAGATTTTAAAACTTTCACAGCCCTACTGTTATATATAATAATAACTTTGCATCTCCTGTATTTTCTTCTAATTGAAATATAATCATTATCTTAAATTATTCAAATAATTTACATGACTACCTCAGCATTGTAAGACTGAGTTTTCTTTTAACAGGTTCTTTTTTTGGGACAACCTTCATACTAAAATCCATAATCCACTGATCAAGTAATGCTTCTTGTGCTGTAATTCTCTTCCTAGGGTCAATTTCTAAGCACATTTTAACAAATTCAACAAACTTAACATCAGCATTTCTAAGAAACCCTTCAATAGTCCTACCGCCAGGTTTCCTAAAATTTTCTCTGTTTTTTTTGATATTTTTCACATGTAAACTATCATCAAAATACGTCCTCCACTTGTGTGACTGTAAAATAAGTTCAGTTGGTGGATATCCACAATATTCCATAATACAATAAAGTTGATCAGAATCGCTTTCCCCTTGGAAAATCGGTCTTCCTATATATAATTCAGCTAATATACATCCTAAACTCCATATATCAATAGCTGATGTATATTCAAGTCCTAATATAATCTCAGGTGCTCTATAATATCTACTTTGTATATATGTAAATATTTTCCTATCTTCAAAACAAGATGTGCCAAAATCAACAAGTTTCACTAATGACCTATTAAGTTCTTTAAATAAAACATTCTCTGGCTTAAGATCACAATGAATTATCCTATTACCATGAAGAAAACATAAAGCTTGAATTATCTGTGAAGCAATTCTTCTTATCAAATTCAGTGAAATCCCTTCGAAATGCGAGTTTTTTAAAAATTCAAATAAGTTTATACTGAGGACTTCAAATATTATCACGATATGGTCACGAAAAGTAAAACTTCCTAAGAAATCAACTATGCCATAAAGACCTTTTTCATCTTTGGATTTTATGTATCTTAAAATATCAACTTCATTACCAATGTTGTTTTTACGGTCAATGATTTTTAAGGCTACATATTTGTTTTCTTTTAAATCTAAAGCTTTTATTACAACACCAAAAGTCCCATTACCATAGATTTCACAGATCTCATAACGATATGCTATATGGTCTTTTATAACAACTTTATATTTACCTTTATCATCATCGAAATTGAAGTTGGTTTTTGAGTTTTGGTTGGTTTTGATTTTCTCTGCTTCAGAGCCAATACAATATATTGTATTATAAACACTTATTTCATTGATTTCCCATTTAGTAAGTTTATCGGAAAAGTGTTTAAGAACTTGATTTGGGGTCATTGGGAAACTTTGAGATTCTTGATTTATAAGTTTACGTGGAGAATATGCTGGATTTGTGTTAAATGAATCTTGTAGGGATATGTTACTAGATAATGATGGGAATTTGTCTGAAGGAGGGAAGAGACATTGTAAAGGATATGCTGGCATTGGTTGAGAGAGCATGCTTCCAACTTTGGGTTTTAAATTGACATTTAGAATTGTTGTTGATTCATTGTTGGATAGTGATGGAAAGAATGTATGTAGAAGTGGGTTAGATAAGGGGCTAGGTAAGTTGAAGCTATGCATATTCTTAACTTATTAATTATCTTTTTTGAAAGGATTTTTTATGATTTTTTTAAGTTTTTTATGTGAGGATATGCTGGATTTGAAGGTTTTAAGATGAATTTTTGTGGGAGGCTAACTAATGTTATATGAAATGAAGGTAAAAAAATGTTTACGGTTTTGGTTAATATAGAGGAGGAGGAAGAAGATTGTGTTGGGGATTTTTGATGGGTTTTAAGATTATTTGTGGAGTGATAAAATTTTAGAGGGTTTTTTTATTTTTTAGCTTTATTGGGTTGAGTTTTTTTATGGATGGGATATTATAATTTTATGTTTATATTAGGAGGAATTTATTTAATATGGCTATAGTAGGCATAGATTAGGTTAGGATGTGAAGGTTTTTAAATGATAAAATCTGATTAAGGCTTAGTGCTGTTTTATATAGAAAAAATAGATAATTAATTTTAGTTATTATTGAATATAGTATGTAATCTAATGATTTTTATAGATTATGCTTACAAAAACAATTAGGATATTTCAAATAATGAGATGCTATTTTATAAAAATTTTATTGAATTTATCACTACAAAATTATCAATAACAAAATACCAAAACCCTAAAAACCTAAAAATAATTTCTAAAACACTAAAACTCATGCTATACAAAAATTTTCCTAACAAATCTTTTCAATAGCCTATTCATGTTCTTAGAGCTTCATGATTAAAAACATATTCCTTAAAAAATAAAATACTCCTATCAAATGGTTTCTAACAAAACCAGTACCAAATTCTCTGCACTTTTTCTTTATTCTTGATTTTCCTATCATCAAAATCATTATAATTAATTTCTTCATATAAGATTTATCCATAATCTGAAATTATCTCTAGGTAGAAATTTTTTTCCCACCTTACAAATTTCATGAATTTTATGATACAAACATTTATCAGTTATACTTAGATTATTTTTATTTAACAACTAAATAGCATTGAATAAAAAAACTCCCTAAGAATCACTTAAATATGCCAGTCATCATAAATATTATGTGTTAGAGCTTTAAAACTAAGTCAAAAAGAAAATTTATACCAAAATACAAATATTTTAATTCAAATGTATGAACTTAAAATGAAAAAACTATATGATAAGCAAATAATTTGAGATAAAAATATGCAAAACTACTTAAATTCATTTATAAGCTATGCCATTCAATACTTCAAGGTATAATCTTACGTCAACAACTCTATGGACATTTGAATATTGATTTAGAATATGAATTATTGAACTATCTTTAGGTATTATTTCTTCTCTATTTTCGCTAATAAATGTATTTACTTCATTAAAATGTGGTATAGGAAATCTATCATTAATCTTCAAATTTTCTTCATCATACCAATCTAACAAAATCTTTAGACAATTAAATTTCGTAAGATCAACTTTAGCTTTTGAAGCAGGTTGTAGAGGTGGATTCGAAGAAATATTTTTGGGTAGAGAATTTCTATTTGGGAAGTTGGGATTGGATTCAATTCGATTTTTATCTGCACTGTTAGTATTAAATTTACTATTTGGTTGATTTATTTTCATAGATTCAATAGGCAAGCCTTTAATAGTCTTTGATTTCAATTCAGCCTTTATGATTTCTTTGAAATGATGCCAAGGTATGTATTTTATTGTTAGAAATGATTTCATTATTGAATATGCATTATATAGACTGAATGATGGCAGTATATCATATAATTGATTGATTTTCGATTGTGATAACTGAAAATAGTCAGATAATATGAAAAATGTTACTATTGAGATATCATTTATCTGACTTAAATCCATTGATAACACCCCTAACCAATAGAAAAACATTGAAATTTGTAGAAGATCAATATTATCCCATCCAACGTTGCATAAGTCTATTTTGTTTTTGTCTTTAGTATCTTCTGATTTATTAACTGCAGATTGATATAAGCAATTCATGTATTTTGAATTTTTTATTGCTAAATCTATTGGCAATGCAATTTTAATAAGATTTGGAAGAGATACTATGATTTTTGAATTTTCATGATCGACATCTAATGTAATATTTTTGTGAAAAATAGACTCTGATACAGATAGATCTAAATTAGAAAATAATGAATTATTTTTAGGTAAAAATATGTCATCTTTAGAAAGAAATGGATTTTTTTGAGTCAGAGTTGGATTTTCTACAGTTTTGTCTTCTTGAGGAGCAAATAATTTCTTTTCAGATAAAGATACGCTCATTTTAGGTAAAACTTGATTAAAAATAGGCATATTCCCTTGAGGCGTAAATAAATTCTTTTGAGACAAAAATTTGTTATCTTGAATCGAAGATAAGATACTCTTGAGGCAAAAATGGATTATTTTGAAAAAAAAGCGAGTTATCTTTTTTAGGGTTTGTTTTTTCGTTAGATTCCATATTATTATAAACAAAATATTTTGTATAAAACAAATCATCGCATGCATTTTTTTTACTTTAAAGAGAAATGCTAGATTTTTTCATTAAAAAAGTCTTAACTATATTCTAAACTAAATAGAAAGGTATATTCTTGCATCTATAACTCTATGAACACTAGTATATTGGTTTAGGACAGTGAGTATAGAATTATCTTTAGGTATTAAGGATTCTTTATTTTTCAATATGAACTTGTTAACTTTATTATAGTATGGTATAGGAAAGTTGTAATCAATTTTTATATTTTTCTCATCGAGCCAATCTNAACTTTATTATAGTATGGTATAGGAAAGTTGTAATCAATTTTTATATTTTTCTCATCGAGCCAATCTAACAAAATCTTTAAGCAACATAATAATGGAGAATCAATTTGAAGTAGATGTGAATTTTGGGAAAAGTCTATTGGCACCATTGAATTAATACCCTGCGAAAACCCAAAACAACGCTGTGATCTAGAAAATAAATTAGGTTGCGTTTGATTATATGGCTGCCAACCAAATGAGCTCATATTTGAGTATGAAGTGCTATCATTGATTAATGTAGTTTTTATTTCTTTATTAAAAGACTCAGGCTCAAAGGTCATTTTTTTTATAGTATTTGATTTCATCTCAGTTTCCAAAATTTTCTTAAAACAATGCCAAGGTAAAAATTTTCTTGTAAGAAAAGATTTCATAGTGGGGAATACATTATTTAGATTAAATGATGATAGCATGGCATATAACTCTTTTGTTTTATCTTTTGAAAGCTGAAAATAATCAGATAAAATACAAAAAGTAAGTATTGTGGCATCACTAAATTGATTTGGATGTACATATCTACTTGCTCCTAGCCAATAGAAAAAAATTGAAATATGAATAGGATCAATTTCTGCCCACCCTAGTTCATTTAAGTCTATTTTGTTTTCGTTTATAAACTTAACTGATTTGTTACTCACAGCTTGATAAAAAGAATATATATACCTTGAATTTGCAGCTGCAATATCAATTGGTATTGATATTTCAATCAAGTTTGGAAGACGTGCTTTTACTAATGAATTTTCCAAATTGAATTCTAAAACAATATAATGGCATTCTAGTACAGCTTCTTCATTAGGATCATCCCCCACTTTAGTATCATCTTTTGAATCCATATTATTATTTAAGCGTACAAAAATTTAATAGTACATATTTACTAGCATATAATTCAGTTTAATAATTATATTCAAATGTTGTGATGAATTTCTAATTTTTCATCTATATTTTTATATATTTTTTAAAGTTTTTAGATATTATAAACTCTAAAAGATAAAGTATTAGAATCCTATTTTCTATACATGAAATCTACAAAAAAATATAAAAGATTAATTGGGTTTTTTTCCCTGTAAAAGTTTCTAAAGTACTGAAGATATCTTAAGTTAGTTATCAAAGTAGCTCTTTGATTTTATAAACTCTTAGTTTAATTTTATATAGATTTAATTATTAAAAGACTAATTTATTTATACTATTTAGTATAAAAATGCTTATATAAATCCTATAGAAAAAGGGCCGATATAAGAACTGTTGGAATTTGTATTTTATCATACTTTTAAATTGAATACTTGAGTTACTAGATAAATACTTACAATAAGGATTCAAGATAATGAATAATAAATTATATATATTCCGCAAAAATTTATATATTACTAGGTTTTTGATATTAAAAAAAACTATTTGACTCGATAAATTGTAATGAGTTGTTGGAATTAACTGTAAGATAGGCAAATACTTAACAGAATGTACAAAGAGTGACAAGTAAAAATTTGATAAATGGACAGTTTGATATGCTAATGCTAAAAAGATATGAGGCAAAATGGTTTATTTTCACCTCTTGATTTGACTTCCTATTAGATAAATTATTAATAACAAAAGAAATTGAGCTAAAATATAAAGTTTCTATAGGATAAGAATATTGTTGCATGATAATTTTTTATCCTTATGAAAATCGACAATTATATTATTTGGAGTTGCCAAGATATAATAAAAGGATAAGCTGATAGGCACTAAAATCATAATTACATTCAAAATATACCTTGGGATTATATCAAATCTTCTAAGAGTTGATAGGCACAAAAAGATAAAATAAATAAACCTGCATCAACATGAAAAAAATAAAAACAAACAATTTCGAAGAGTCTCAAGATAATACAATTCCAAATTAAGTGTTTTCTTATCTCTTTCAATATTCTTTGTTTTTAACTAATTTTTCCTTTTATCTCTATAAAACAATAATTTTCCTTACTTTTTAGTCATCCTATACTTTTATACAAAACAATTATTTCCAATAATCCACCCTCTGCTCTTCTAAATATCATAAACAAACATATTTACATAAAATAAATATCATAATAATTTTTATTTCAAGCTTTTATTCAAATTAAAATCCAAGGTTATTATAAATCTTAGCTACCCATCTCAAATAAAACCTATAATCCTATACAAATTCCCCTCTAGCATACATTTTCAATATATTTCTAACTAAATGCTTATCATATATAAATATCTTCAAAAATCTCACCCAATAATTTTCCAATATCATTCCCAAAGGATAAAATACCCCAAAAATATAAAAAAAACTTATATAAATAATATCTAATACAATTTATCATATAAAAAACAACTCACATATAAACTAATCATAAAATGCACATAACAAAAAGCTTTAATTCCTAACAAAATCATATTTTAAAGTCTTAAATTTTCCATATAAACTAAATCATTTTATGACTTCAACATTAACTTCTACCAAGTTCCAAAACATTCAACAAGTTTATTATCTTTATATTGATATTCTAAAGTCCTATATATACATTAGAATATCTCAAACATCAAAAAAAGTATACAGAAATGGCTGGTTTTTGCCTTTTAAATTTAAAAATTTCTTAGCTGATAAGCCATTAAATAAAATGGGAGCCTCCGACAAAGATCCTATGAAAGAAAATTCTCTAGGCTATTATACTGACCTTTCTGAGAAACTATTTGGAGAGTGGCGATTCTATCGTTTTCTTAGTGCATTGATTGGTGCTTTAGCAATTATCCCAGCAGGTATTGACTATGAGCTTAGGTTTTCTCGTCCTCTAAGGAAATTAGATGCTTTTGATGGCTGTGAAAAATGTGAGCAAAACGATATTGGTATGGCTTTTAGAATAGCAGTTCTAGTCTGCAGTGTTCTTGCAATCATTTTACTAATTCCATATAAAGCTTATTACTATAGCTGGTTGAAGAATATTCCTTTTACTTTTAAAGAATATCCACCTGTGCATAAAGTTAGTGTACTTGAGGTCATGGAAATGCAAAGGAAACGTAAAATATCGGATTATTTGTTTGATGGACATACTTGGGTTGCTATTGTTCTTTTTTTAATACTCCCATATCCAGGTGATGATTCAACTTTTCATGTTTCCCAACAGATAAAATATAAAGAAGCTAAGGTTTGCTATTATACATCAGAAGCTGCTTATGCTTTTATGGTATTAAGACTTGCGTATCTTGCCTTATCAGGTTTGAGTTATGGGAAATATCAAACTGATATGGCTAGAAATGCAGCAGAAAAATATGGAGTCCATCTTACCCCAGCTTTCTCAATGAAATGCTATATTGGAGCTAACCCTATGCCTATTTTGTTGTTCTTTTTACTAATCCCAGGTGTGATCATCTTTGGCAATCTTACTCGTATTTTTGAGAGACCGGTAAACTCAAGTGTATTCAACTCAACTGAAAACTCGTATTGGAACATTATAATCACTATGACCACTGTAGGTTATGGGGATACTTTTGCAATATCAATTCTTGGCCGTTTAATGGTAGTCCTAAGTATTTTCTGGGGTGGAATCATCCTTTCATTAACCTTTGTAACAGTGGGTCAAGTCCTTCAATTAAAGCAAAATGAAAAGCGAGCTTATAACGCTATAATTGTAGGTAGAGAAGCGGCAAATGCAATTGGTTCCTGCTTAGTAACAACCCGACATGATAATAAAAGCCAAAAAGCTTGGGAAGTAGTTAGAAACAGGCTCAGGAGTTTTTTGAATTTTAAGAACGCAGATCCTTCAAATGAGACTTTTATCTATCATGCAACGGGATCAACAACAGGAAAAATGTCGCTTATAGAAACAAAAGCTGACAAAATTGCAGACAAGTTGAGGAAGTTTGGGTTTATTCTAGATAACAAATAGATAAAGATATAAACATAAATGACTAGTCTAGAACCTAGATAAAATCTATGATGTTTTTGACTTGGATGAAAACTTGGGTTTATATATAAAATCTAAGGTATTTTGAAAGGGAAAAACCTAATTAGTTATTATCAATTTCTAATAATTTTTAGTTGCACCCATCAGGCAAGGATGTATAAAATCCTCCATCATTAAATGCAAAATCATATAAAATTTTCAAAAACTATCATCATAATTCCTCTCACATTTTCACATTCTCATCAAAAAAAAATCTAACTTCGATAACCTATCTTAACCTAATAAACTTAAATCTATTCACTTCTAAGTTGAGCAATCCCTTGTATTATCAATCCAGTCTTTTCATTATGCACCTTTTCAAATCTTTTAAGTCTCGTAAATTGATTTGTAATCTCCATCTCAATTGCCTCAAATTTATCCTTCACATTCCTAGCAAGTCCTACCGTATCTTCATCATTCTCATCAAGTACTAATTGTTCTTTTACAATATGAATATATTGTCTTTGATTTTCTTTTCTATTCCAAAACATTAAAGTTTCAATTTCAATTATCATATCATTAAGCTCAAGACCATCTGCTATAGCTTGTGCTTCTTGTACTTGTTCATATGTATCTGATAAAATGCTCACAAGAAGATTTATTACTATAACTGGGTTGATTAGAGTTGTTAGGACTAATAAATATGAATACATATCTGAGTTTGGGTTATCATTTTCCCAGCCACCCATAGAAATCATATAGCTGTATTCTATATTTATCATGAATTCGTTGCCATTTTTGATGAGTGTGCCGATACTAAGCCCAAAACCAATTGTTGTATAGAAGAAAATTATCATGAATGGGCCGATATCTTTTATAACTTGGAACAATAGGTTGATTAAATATCTGGTTTTAGAGTTCACTCTGAAATACGTGATCCCTCTAATCCAACTTATAAGGACAATGAAGCTCCAAAATCCCCTGCGATTTTCATGTATATGGAGCAAAACAAAAATAACATACAAAAATACCGATAAAGCTCTGACTGTATCCACAATATTCCAGAAATTCTTAAAATACTCAACCTTCTGAAGGACAATAAAACAATCTCAAACAAATAAAGCATTGCACTAGTCATCAGCACTAAAAACAACATAAAATTGTTTTAATCAAAAGCATTATAAAAGACAATAAAAATCAAATAAATGAAATACAGCACTGCTTGTAAAAGCATAAGCTTTCTAGCAACAGTCCATTTTTCATCAAGTATCGTTGAAATAAGTTCAGTCTCAAAAATAGCTTTATTAGGACTTTTACTTAAACTTTTTAAAAACTCAATACTGATTTCTGAACCCATAACCATTGGGAATCTACATAAAGATTTATAATACTCAATAGCTGTAGCTGTTTCTGGGGGATCTCTACTAATCCCGAAGTTTTCACAATCAGGAAAAGCATAATCTGATAAAAGGACAATAGGTAATGAAAGTGCTGAATCACAAAGACTAGGGTTTTGTTGGCTAGCATCTTCAGCTAAAATAGAATCATATAATTTAGTCATTCCTGGGTATCCTGATATATTAAGTTCATCTAAATTGTCTTCAAGGGCTTGTAATGTAAGACCATTAGCTTTTTCTAATAAAGCTTGAAAACGTAAGGATTTAATAACTGCATGAACACATTCACTATAGTTAGAAAAAATAGCAACAGAAAGAGGAGTCCAACTATCTTCACTTTTTATGAAAGGTCTTTTGTTAATAACATTAGTCAAACTTTGATACAAAATACTACTTTGGCCTAAATATGCATATAAATGGATTATATTAATATGAACTGGTTCTATAAGCCATGGTTTTCCAGTATATGGTTCTTTACAGGTTTTTTTGACTAGTTTATTGATATAAGTTATAAATTGTTTCTCTTCTTCTTGAGGACCTACAAGCTTAAGTGTTTTAGACAACAAAGGGTTTTTAAAAGATAAGAATGAGTTCTTATTCATAATATAAATCATTTCATTATCATCTGATAATAGCATATCATCGATAGAAAAACCTCGACGATAATTGCATACTAAATTGAAGTCCACACTAGAATACATATCAACTCCACAACTTGTATAGAGCATTAAGATGTTTTTAACAGTTTTCAATATCCCTATGTAACTAATATCAACACTTTTAATGATATCCATGCTTTGCATTTCTATAACTTTAAACTCATCTGGTAAAACAACATATAAGAATTGATTATCGTCACCAACCATAAGAGTACAAGTGTTTTTATGAGATTTCTGATAGAATGCTATGGAGTTTTTCGGGATAGCTTATTTGGATTCCTGGGTCAAATCGGGTAATTGGAATTTTTTTAAGGTCATATCCGTCCCATAACTAAAAAGGGTTTTTATGTCAGCATCAGTCATACAGGCTAAAACATCACCTTTATTAGCAACAACATTAAAAATATGGTTGAAATTAGAATAATCCCAAATACTGACTCTGAAAGGTTCTCCTAAAAAACAGTATTTTGTATTAACTGTCAGATAAGCAGATTTATCATTAGCTTTAATAAGATGGCTACGGAGTTTTTTATACTCGCTAAGGGAGTAAATTTGTATAAACATATAATCATCATCATCTTGAACAGGCTGAAAACCTTCTGATGATAAGTCGTCATTAGGGTGAATATTGTAGTTATAAAACAAAACAAGGTCTGGTTCTGTTATGATTATATTAGGCGGATATTGTTTGGTTACTTTGAAGATTTCATGCATGTTACCAACTGGATCCCAATATACTGCTTGAACTTGATTTTCTTCAATACCAAGTCCTTCTAGTCTTTTTTCTATATTTAAATGCCAAAGTTTGACTATTTTTGGAGTTTTGCATTTCCATC
The DNA here is from genome assembly GCA_001970955.1 of Stentor coeruleus. Lineage (NCBI taxonomy): Eukaryota > Ciliophora > Heterotrichea > Heterotrichida > Stentoridae > Stentor > Stentor coeruleus. The sequence goes on along the minus strand of MPUH01000158.1, from coordinate 25,007 downwards.
TGGTTTCACTTTCAAATGTTGGCATCCTCCATATAATTAAATATCCATCAAAACTTGCACTTAGTATGCTTTTATTATCGCTTGAAATTAAACAACTATTAATTGCCATTTTGTGTCCAATAAGTTCGATTGGATCATATTTCCCTTTTGTGTCCCAAACTTTTATAAGCTTATCCGAGCCTCCAGAAATGATCAAATTCTCAACATTTGAAAAATCTAAGCTATTTATAGTAGCTTCATGGCTAAAAGATCTAATAAGCGACCAGGTTTCTAATCTTAATAATTTTATGCCACCATTAGCATCACCAAATATTATGAAATTGAGCTTTGGAGAAAGTTTTATATCATAAATATCAGAATCGTTAGCATATTCATGATAAAGTGTACTTTTAACTCCATCTGTATAGTTTAATTGATAAACTTGAGCCTTTCCTCCAATTCCACCAATAGCTAAATACTTACCATTTTTACTTAGATCCACTGACCATATTGTTCCACCTTCATATGTACAGAGTGTTACACTTGTACATGGGGAGGATTTTATAGCCCATATAAGCACTGAAGCATCTTTACCAACTGAGATTAAAAATTCGTCGAATGGGGCCATTGCTAACTCATACACAGTTTCTGTATGGCCTTCATAGCTTGCAATTTCTTTAAGATCAGAAGTTGAGTACTTTTTCAATACAGGATCGTCACCTCCAGCTATAAGAAAAGTTCCATCTTCAGAAAGTGCTAGGCACCAATATGACATTTCACTAAGCTTTTCATCTAATATGATTTCTTGGGATTTTAAATCCAGTCTACCCAAATGGCCTTGCTCTGTGCTGAAAAACGCTGAGAATTCGTCTTTTGAAGATTTGAGACAGGTGTATCTCATGGTCGTAGAAATTTTCTTAGGGACAAAAGACTTAAGGAATCTAACAACGTTCTTCATGGTTTGAAGGCAGTCAACTTTAGCTGCTTTTTCAACCTAATTAGGCTTTACAAATGAATTGTCAGCAACAGTGTTAAGCTTGTCTAACAAAGTGTCTTGAAGGACAGACATTTATTTGTGACCAAATATTTGTTGGTAGCTAGGAGATAAGAGATAAATTTTACGTAAAAAAAGAGGAAATTTAAGTTGAGAATTTAGCTGTAGAATCAGGGATTTAAGAGTTTTTACTGGGAAGCGTGGAAGTTAGGAGGATTTTTTAAGGGTTTTTAATTGACTTGGCAGATTTTATTTGAAGTGGGAATTTAGCTGAGGGTTATAAAGGAAGATTTGTTTGAGATTATTAGAATAAGCCAATTAGTTATTATAAATTTTTAATGGCTTTTCATTACACCAGCCAGGCGAGGATGAATAAAATCATATAAAATTTTAAAAATTATTATCATCATTCCACTCACAGTTTATATTTTTCATAAGAAAACAAATATTCCTGATATAAATACTTTATGTTTATTTAATATTTTATAAATAACCCATCCACAAATAATAGTTAATAAAAACCAACTCAAAGAAATTGACTCATAAAAATATCTTGGATATATTTCAAGTAAAAGAAAAAGCAGCAAGAAACATATAATCGATAGAGAAACAAAAATGAAAGGAGGCCTAGGCTTCTTTTTAAACATAGTAAACACACTGAAAGGAATCCCAACCCAAAAGAAAAAATCATAGCAAAAGATGTATAGAAACAGTTGGATCATATGAGATAGAAATTATGACTAATCAAGAAAAGTGCGAAAATAATAGAGAATATAGAAATAATACAAAGAAAATTTATTAGATCCTTACTAAAAGCTAATCCTACAAAGAAAATTTATTAGATCCTTACTAAAAGCTAATCAAATGTTGCGAATGAAATAATCATGCTTGAACTAGGCATGACCTCAGTAAGAAGTCTAATGGATTCAAAATTGCTAAAATTTAGACAAAGAATGCATCAAGAAAAAGATGCATTAAATGAAGCAATACATATAGAAAACAAAACTAAACACTTCCCATGGGAAAAAAGATGCAAAGAAATCATGTCCAAATACAAAATTGAAGATTATAAAGAGACTAATAAAAGCAACGAATGGTTAAAAGCATCTGTTAAAAGATAAAAGAGACAAATATAGAACGACAAAAAGAGATACTAAAAAACAAAATAACCGCAGAACTATACTTAGCCATAACGAAAGATAGAAACACAGAAATGCTGCTTATATACCTAACTCACAACTCAAACATGACTTTAGGGACAGGACTGATTTTCCAAATGAGATCAGGATCAAACTTCACAAAATACTGCAAATACTTAAGACATCAAAGCACAGTTCAAAAAGTCCTTACTGTCAACACTGGGCAGAAAACGAAAAGCACGTTATTGAAGATTGCAATGAATGCAAAACTGAAAGACATGAAATAGAAAGCAAACTTAAAAAATATGCGAATGAAGAAACTAAAAAATTTTCATTATCGCATATCGTTTTATAGAATTAAGAATTTGAAAAAACACTTAGAGAAAACATAGCAAGCAAGAAATAATCAAGATCGACAGAGAAATAAAAACTTTATCGCGAAAATATGACAATAGTCAAGCGATAATTCCTAACTAATACTAATCTAGCTAACTTATTGAATCTAATAAGACCTTCTTTTAGTCTTCTCCTCCATCAGGAGTCTAAACTCAAAATAGTCAATCACACCATTCTTATTACGGTCTAGCTCTTTAACGTTTTCCTCAATGTACTCATCAGAAACCTTTTCGCATAACAAATCCTCATAGATTATTTTAAGTTCTGCAGCTTCAATAATTCCATTATGGTTTCGGTCCAAGAAATCAAAAAATTCTTTTATTCTTGAAGGATCACCTCCTTCTATAGAAGAAACGATTTCTCTATAAAATTCTCTTTCTTCAGGGGTATACCTTTCCATATTTTATCAGCCATTTAATCCTTAAGATCTGATATTTTTTATTATGTGTAAAATTAGTAATCTAAATGTAGTTTAACTAAAAAGTATAGCAAGTGACTATCCATTTCTTTTTCATCACACCTTTATCACTTTTATTCCACTCTTCAAAAAGATTTATTTATATCATAAGACTACTAAGGTAATTAGATATAGAAAGTTAAAGAAGCAAGCTAGGATATTAATAAAAATTCATAATAAACTATTATCTAATAAGCAAACTTTGATTCAACTGCCATGCAAAAGCATCAATTATTTATAGATAATTAACTTTTAGATTATTTTTATCTAATTGACTTACTAATCTAAGTTTAGACTTTTAATCATCTTCATACTTATCCTTAATTAGGTCTATGAACTCTTGCATATCAATAACTTCATTCTTATTGATATCCTAATCCTGATTATACCTCGAATTTATTATTGGAAACGGATTCTCCTAGCAAATAATTCATTGTGAATTGAACTTCTGAAGCTTTAATAGCCTCGTTGTGGTTTAGTCAATAAGTTTAAATAGTTCAGTTATTTTGATAGACCATCATCTCTCAAAGTAGTGTTCATCTAATTGAATCTTCTGGAGAGAATTTATCAATTTATTATTAATTTTTAGACTTAAGATTTTTATCTAGCTTAAAGCGCTATTTGTTAGTTTAATTATAAAGCAAATTGTAAAAATTAACTACATATTAAGATATGATTTTTTTTGTTGAAAATATAATTTTAGAGAAAGATCATTATGAAAGTAAAATAAAATTTTAATGAATGCTATGCTGATATTGTTTTTTTATAAGATTAAATATTTGTTTCTAATTGATTGTTGATCTAGTTTTAAAAATCGTAGTGCTTATTATTCAATTAGCCATATTCAGGAAAAAGCTAATAGAATCAGTCTTCATAAACTAATAAATTACATGAAATAGAATTAGATTCCAACTTATAATCTTATTATATTCAAATTTTCATAGTATATACTTTTCAAAAATAATAGAATTTTGGTATCTCCATCTATTAGTATTGTTTTTAGCCAGTTTCCCAAGCTTCTCCCTTATAATCAGATCAACTGCTTGAAAAAAACTAAACACTTATTTCAACCCAATATGCTTTATACCTGATTTATGACTAAAAAATAAGAATATTAAATTGTCTTCTAATTTATTATTTTCCAAGTTTCTGTATAATATCCTCAGTTCATATTTTTTATTATTTCCACCTTTGAATATTGTTGCTAGGATAAAACTTTTGGAGAATAATTTGGTTTCTGCTTGGTTACTATCAATTAAACTTATATATTTTAATTTTTACAGGAATAAAATTTCTTAGCCAAAAAATCTGAATTAAAACTTGAACATAACTTTATGAAATAATTTTTAGCTACTTTTTTGCAATTAAAAATTTTATATCAAGTTTAATAATAGTTTTCTATATTAATTATATTTTATTACTTTCCCTTGTAAATAATTATATTTGATTACGTTTACAATTTTTGCTTATGTCTCTCATAAAATAATATCAATTTTGAATCTACTGTATTGAAATGATGCTACTTTATTGAGAAAATACATTTATTAACTTAAATGCTAAATTTCCTAGATATCATAATGCACAAATCTTAAGAGATTTATGACATGAAAATATATTGTGATGAAAAACAAGGTCTCTATACTAAATCAACTTAATATTACCTAAATTATTTTCTCTGCAACAATTCCAGCGTTTTCCCTATTTATCCCCGCTTCATCCAAACTCAAATCTAAATCCTCAAAAACTTTTCTCGGGTAAAATTGAACCAGCCTAATTTTCACAGTATTATTTATCACTTTACCCCATTCAAGCAGCTCCCTCACTTTGCACTGAGGCAAAAACTTCTTCATCAAACTTTTCCCATCCAAACATTTCATCCTAATATCAAAAACCCCAGGCCCATCATACTCAGGTATCTCCATCTTAGCCACATCATTTTTAGCTTCTTCTAATTCTTTACTCAATTCAATAGCCTTAGCTAATTCTTCTTCTTCACTGTAGCTTTGCTTTTTTTCAATATTAAAATTTGTTGGAAAGTTTTTTTGAGGTACAGATCCTTCCATACTCATAGCAAGAGCTTTTTTTAATTCCTCATCATCATCATCAATTGAATAAGGCATTGAACCCATGCTTAAAGCTAAAGCTTTAGCTAATTCATCATCTTGATTTTTCATATAATCCACTTCCATGCTTCTTTTCAAAGCTTCTTCAAATTCCTTTTCTTCATTCCTTCTCGCTCCAGACATTTGATGGCTTTTAATATCCTCTTCTGATAATAAAAGCTGATGAGGGGCAAGGTCTTCAAAAGGAAAATTTTCTGGGAATTCTCCTTTTACAACAAAAACACTATAGCCTTTATTCTTAATTCCATATAATAGTTCTGATAAATAGATGTCTCCAATCATCCTTGGGTACTCAGCAAGGCTATCAAGTTCATACCATTTCCCGTTAAGTTTTCTTATTGGATGCCAGTGACTTGAAAGGTTGCAAATAAATGCTTGCTCAACTGTTGGGTCATTTTGTGAGTTAAAGTATTCTAGCTGAAGATTTTTACCTTGTAATGCTCTGGTTATAGCTTGAATAGAAAAATATCCACTTTCTCCAACGTTTTCATTAGCGCCTGAGAATTGGTATAGTTGCTTTTCTTCTTGGTCTATATCTCTTGCTATTTCAGCTAGGGTTACTGCATCAAAGTATGGGTATTGAAGAAGGGAGTTTAAAGCATGAACGGCACATAGCAAATCATTTTCTTGGCATTCCCAGTATATTTTCTTTTGTTGGGTTCTAGCATTGTAGTAGCTCATTTTTGTATTTGAATATGAGAAAAGATTGATTAATTTAGATTGGTAATGAGGATTTTTATTAGAGTACATATCTACACTTATTTAACATACTTAAACTGTACTATAAAAAATTAAAATCTTAATTTCTTTAGCAATTTTAATACTATGCAAAGCTATTCTCATATAGTGATCTATTTCCTTCAGACATCTCCCAATTTTCTGTTGTTACTAGTTTTAATTATCTTTAATGATATCTTATATTTAAATTCAATAATATAATAATTGGTTTTATAAAACCAGCAACTAACTCTTATCTAAATAATAACAATCATAAGAACATTTCATACAAATCATAAATCAGCATTTTATTTATAAGATATGTCTGACGAAGAAAGTTCAGGGTTTCTTGAAATGGATATCCAAATCAGAAAGCTCATTAGTGAGCTCATTGAGCCTGGTCTAACCAAGCTAAAACAAACAGAATTCGCTCAAATCAAAATCCAAAAATACCAATCAGATCTTAAAGAAGCAATGCGGGCTCTAGAGAAGAAAGTCGAATTGATAAATTCAAGCATCCCTCAAATAGAACCTCTAAACAAGCGTATAACAGAACAAGCTCTCCGCATAGCATCAGTTGAAATCCAAGCAAAATCTTCATTTGAAAGTTTACAAAACGATTTCGAGTCCAGCAATTGCAACCTTTCAACATTGTCAAGTCAATTTTACTCATTAGTAAACCAATACGACTTACTTAAAAAAGACCTCAAAAGCTATGGGACTTCTGTAGTGCAGATCAAAACTTTAATGGAAGAAAAAGTTATTGAATTAAAAAATGAAGTAAAAAATCCTTTGTTAAGCCAAGCAGAAACTAATATATCATTTCAATCCCAAATCAAGCAGATGCAAAAAAGTATTGAGTCTTTAAATTCAGATTTAAGTACAGCTGAATCTACAGCAAAGCATTGTGAAAGGACTGTAAGCAAATTTATACATGATGCAGATGCTAAAACACAGAGTAATGAAAAAATGTATCAGAAAATGATTGAAGAGATGAATAGCATTAAAGTTGCTAATATGGCTTGGGAGAAAAATTTGAAGGTTTTAATTGAGCAAATGCGTGAGGAAATGGATAAGAAAATAGCTGATATGCAAGAAAAATATATGAAAGAAAAGGAAGAAAAGATTAATGGAGCTTTAGATAATCTGTTTGAGCAACCGAGGTTTAGAAAACAGATGACACAGTTTGGGAAGTCAAGGCCAGTAAAAGCATTTAAGGAGGAAAATAATATTAGCCGACCTAGGGCTTATAGTAGTTTTACTGATAAAAATTCTGAGGAACAAGATTCTAGAGAAGAAGTTAATGAGGAAGTAAAAAGAAAATCTAGGAAGAGTATTTTGAAAAAAAGAAACTTGGTAATTGGCATGCCACGTGATAGTTTAGTTAGAATAGAAGAGAATCCACAGGGGAAAAAAGATGCTACTGAAATAGTAAAGGACTTTAATAAAACTGATATAGTTGAAAATATGCAGATTGACCTTGTCATAGAAAAGCCTATGCTGATAAAAGAAATAGATATTGTGAGTAGCCAATCTGTGTATGTTGAAAATTCTGAAGTTATTAATAAAGATCAAATTAACATATTGGATGAAAAAGATATTGAAAAAGCAACTGCAGAAAAAATAACTGTTGATGAAAAATATAATATTGAAGAGACTAAAGCACAGATATTAGAAAATTCATTACTTGAAGAAAAAAATAGTCCTTTTACACCTTCAAACCCTCCCACAGAATATGAGTTTAAAATAGGAAATGAAAGTTTAGAGCATGTGAGTAATGAAGAAGCAAAGAGCTTAAGAAGTTCGTTATCAATTTCAAAGATCTCAGAATCAAGCAATTTACCTCAGCAAAAAATTAAAAGAAGTATTAAATTTGCAGAACCTAGTGAGTCAAGTTCAGTATTTGATCATGAAAGCAGTTTTGATTATGATGAGATTTATGTTAAAAAAGAAGACTCTGACTTAGCTTTTAAAACTCTTGCAACACACTTAGACTCTATTAATTCCAGTATAGTCTCCCAGCTTGAATCTTTGAATTCTTTAATATCTGAACTTAAAACTTGTTTTAATGATGAAAAATCTACTATCCAAAGTTCAATCAACTCTATGGTTATGTCAAATCAAGCACTTAATAGTAAAATTGATGCATCTTTACGGTTTATTGCTAATGATATAGAAAGCAATTTAAAGCCTTGGATTAAAGCAGAAATAGCCCAAAGTCATAGAGAAGTTCTTCAAGCATCATCTGAAATCGAAACTAAAAGAAACAGTGAGATAATTCAAATTATCAACAACTACTCAACACTTGAAACCCTCCTAAAACAAAGTTCATATGAATTCTTAAATTATGTTAACAATAAAAAGCGCGACTCATCTGATGTAAAAATCGAATTTAGAAGAATATATTCGAAAATCGACTCTTTGTCCCAAAAGCACAACTTCTCTATGTCAATCATAGAAAAAAATGGTAGTACCTTTAAATTCATAAAAGAATTTATAATCTTATTGTACAGTTTAAGCAAAGCAGACTTAAATGAAAAAAGTGCTAATTTTCAGATTCCAGATGCCAAAAAGAAAAATTCAGTTTTTAAACCTCTTGGAACATGCACGCCTAACTCAGCATATTCAAAAAAAGATTGGAATATACAAGAAATTCATGAAAGATTAGATAAAATACAAGATTATCTTTGTAATGTTGATTTTCGTATTGCAGACTGTGATGTTCAGTCAGTACGCTCTATGACTCCTGAATTGCCTAGTATAGCTAAAGCACGACAGTTGTAAAATTATTTAATTTATTGGCTAGTTTAGGTTTAGTTTATCTCAAATTGAAAGAGTTTTGATGAAAATGTTTGAGATACATTTTCATTTAGGCTCATGATAATGGCTGGCCAATGATAAATTTTGATTTGAAATGCTCATTCCTAAAAATAAAGACTTCTCAGGATACTAAGAAAAAGTAAATTTATATTTATTATATACAATTAATAAATGTGAAATTGCTAGGAATTTTATTGTATAAACAATAATGAATTGTTTATTAGCATCCTAACTTATAAATAGTAATAATTTATAGTAACTTCATATTTTAACCAGAAGTATAATTTAAATAAATTTTTGATAAGCTAAGCATGTTACTTCAAATTTATTATAATTCTATCTTAGTGTATTCAAACTAAATTGAAAAAATTAAATAAATATAATAAAATCCTTCTTTATCTAAATCATATTCTTAGCTTTCAGTATCTATTATTAAATACAAATAATTCATAGGTTAAAACTTTTCCATAATTTATATTTGAAATTCTGAAGAAAAAAATTAAGCTATTCTATTTCCCTAAGGCTTTTCCTTCCTCAGAGATAAACAAACCCAATTTATTATTGCGATAATAACTCAACACAAACTAAATCTTCCTAAGCTCCTTTTCATAAGTAGCTCTTATGCTAAAGTTGTTAAAATAATATATAGAAAATATTTCTGTAAGAATAGTTATTAAGGGTGTATTTTAATAGAAAATCAAAGCATAAACTCATAATAATCAAGAAATGTCTGAATTTGGATATAAATAATTTTTTCAAAATATAAGAATCCATAGAATATAATGCTTGGAAAAAATATACTCTGAGTCTATAAAAGTATAGGGAATAGTGAAAGCATTATGAATTCAAAGATGAAAACAAATTTATTGAATGTAAATGCTTATAGTAATAACTTGTATTTTAAGATACTCATATATTAGGTAATTTCTCCAGTATTTGACAAGCTTGCTGGAGTATTTACCTATATTTGGTATGTTGAATTTCTCAAGAGGGGTGATTTGTTCTGGGGAAACTAAATCATAAGTGTGAATAAATATGATTAATAACTTTTCATGTTTGGATAATTATTTGATGAATATAAATTTTACTCAGGGATTTGAAATTAATGAACGGGTTTATGATTTATGCTATAAAATATTTTTGTCTCATAGTTTCAATCTAAAAATAACTCAGATCTTAATAGATAAATATTCCAAACAAAAAAGACAATAAAATAATCGCATATATTTTTTTACATTTTTAACAATTTTTTTCTAAATATCAATACAATCTTTTAGCTTCATACAAATATATCATTAATAAATAGTTCATAAATTAGCCTAAAACCTACATCAAAATCATGCTAGCTTCCTCCTTAATCCTATATACTAATCAATCACTTAGTTATTTAAGAAATTGTGTATTTTATCCGCCCATGTACTATTCAATCTTTTATATTTATCCCTTGCAAGCTCAATACAATTTCCTATAAATTCATTAGTTATACCCATTTCCATCAAATTTTTAGCAAGAAGCTTTCTCGTTTTAAAACTCAAAATATTTATCCAAGGCCCTCTATAAAGAGAATCTGTAGCCTCAATCGAATACCTCTTAACTTTAATTGGGTATTTAAGCCTTGAAGTTCTTAAAACAATAAACCTATCCCCAGCCCCAATACATTCAAACAAGCAGGCTTCGTGTCTAACATTATAAGATACTTGGAAAGGGAAAATATTTTCTGCTATTATCTCATGCACTTGGTCGGTCCTTTCATATTTCCATGCTTTAAAAGTGACGACAAATTTCTTGTTATTTAAAGTTAACTTAAGTTTTATATCTTCACTAAGAGTTTTTTCCTTAACAACAATATTATTTCCTATAAAATCCATCAACAAATCTTGTTTAAAAATATTATCCTTGTCCAATCGGTCTTTATAATCCTTCAGTAGCCTAGCAAGCCTTTCACCCTCTTGGCAAGAAAAGCGCCTATAAAGCCAGCTGAAAACCATTTTTCTAATGCCTAATCTCTATTGATCCTTCTATATAAAATCCTCAATACTAATACTTTTAAATCTTAAACAAGCGTATAAATTCATAGATAATTTTATTTGGCACGTAATATAAAAAATGAGTGATTCATTTTCACTAGCAGACACCTTGCTTGCAGGCCAAAAAACTACTGGAGAGCCTCAAGACAATAGAAAAAAGCAAATCTTTTTTATAATCCTAGCTTGCAGTTTGAATCCTTTACTATTCCATTTTCTTGAAATTATCAATGCTGCGGGATTCATTTCCTTTGCTTCGTTTACTATCATCATAAGTCTTGTGTTTTTTTATGTTTACTCGATTCTAATTACAGCTTTTGTAAATAGCAGAGCAAATAAATTTGAAGAAATACTTAACAATTATTTTCATAGAATGGATAGACCTATAGCATTTAGTGTTTTTTTATATTGCTTTGGGGTTATTTGTTTGGCACAGATGTCTTTGGTCCAATCTGCTAAATATGCGTGCTACAGCTGGGGGATTGAAAAGTATAAACCTTATGTGGCAAGTGCTACTTTAGGTGTTTCAGGAATTTGTGTTGTTTTTTTATCTAGATATCAAGAAATAAAAAACCTTTATTTCTTGTGCTTTACTAACTTTGTTATATGGGTGGTTTTTATAACCGCTATGATTTTGGTTTTCTTTTATAAATTCGATGATTCAGTTAAGAGTATTTCAGAAACAAAATTCTTGAAGGGGGAACATGACAATATTATGGGTAGTGCTTTTTTACCTGTGCTATATTTGATTGTTATTTTGAACTGCTTTCAGTCAATACCAATTATTTATAAGGAAATAATAGACTCTTCAATAACAATACATCGCAGTCAGATATATAGTATTTTACGAAAACCTTTGCTTTTATCTCTTATATATTATTTATTATTTGGATTCCTAGAATATGCAACTCATAGTCCAATTATGAATAACGTAATCAAAAGTGATTTAAACTATACAATCATTGCATATACCCTTATCAAGCCTGTTATGCTTATTTTACAAATCACTTTAGTCATGTTCACAGCTAGAAACTCATTTGTCCAAACTTTTTTCAGAAAAAATTACATCCTAAATTCTAATGCAAATTTTGCAATAATAATTACTTTGACAGTTCTCAGTGCATTATCATCATTATTTGTATACAAAAGTGAAATAAAGAAGCCAGAAAAACATAAACAAGAAGATTTTACTCGATTTAGTATGACTTACTATATTATAGCTTTTTTAAGCTGCCTTGTAGGATTGTGTATACCATGGAGCCTTATGATAAGAATGCAAATTCATAAAGCTTATGAAATCTGCATATTTTTTTTAGTTTCTGCAGGCCTTATTTCCGCTCTTTTTATTGCTGATTTAGGTTTAGTTTTTTAGTTTATATAATTTATTAAGAAATAAAGATCATAGTTATGAGAATATCAAAGGTGGAAATATTGCGATACTTTTTGGAAATAAACTTTAGATAAAAATCATATAATTTAATACTAAATTGCCATTAATATTCGAATTTATAATCCTAGCATTTTCTAGTTTTCTGTAATAAATAATTTTTTCATTCAATATTTTTTCTTTATATCTTAGCTCTACTAATATTTCATATTGTCTATAAGAGTAATAATATGGATCTAGAAGACAACTACATGTTCCCATGCCCAGCTTGTAGACAGCATATTTCTGACTCACAGATTCATGATCATATCCAAAACTGTGAGCTTTATTCCCATCATTCCAGTCATTCTGATTCATATTCTCCATTCAATTCCTCATATGAAAACTCTTACCGCTATGTGCAGTCATCTATAACAAGTTCTGAATCTGAGAGCCTTGAAGAAACTGGCTCAGCTGATTTTTCATCTAAAAACAATCAAACGACCCCTTCTAAAACCCATTCAATAGCCACATGCCCGGTTTGTTTCTGCAATTACCATAATACCCGTCATCCGCCTTTACTGTTACCTAATTGTGGGCATACAGTCTGCAAACCTTGTTTAAAAGACATAAAAAAAAAAAGTGATAAAATTACTTGCCCAACCTGTAGAGAACCAAGCAAACTTGAACTGAAATCCTTACCTATAAACTATGCTCTTTTAGACCTTACCGAAAAGAAAGCCTCAGCAAAATGCCCATGGCACGATTATGAATTCGTAGCTTATTGCAGTTTAGATGATAGTATTTTATGTGGAGCTTGTCTGTTTGATCATAAAGACCACACTTGTTGCCTTCTAAATGACTCACAGCTCGAAAAAATCACAAAGCAGAAAAAAAATCAGGTCAAAAAGAAAATTGAAGATCTCAGCAAAACAAAAGAAATCTGGACCCTATACTTACGTGAAATAGAAAAAAAGGTGCAAATAATAAACGAGAATATAGAAAGGCATAAAATTTGTTTATCAGAAACAGAGAAAAAAATGACTAAAACAATACAAGAAGGTAGCAAAAAATGCGTTCAAGAACTTGCTGAGTTAGCAACTCACGAATCTTTAAAGCGTCTTCAGAACACTTTTAGCCTAAGCATCAGCTTACTTGACCAGCAAATATCAATGCTCGAAAATAAAATCGATCAATTTGATGAACTTTCTATGGCTGAAAAACTTGACAATGAGCCTATTCCTAATAAAGAACCCTTAGTTGAAGTCCCATCACTTGCTGCAGCAAAAACGTTATTAGAAAAACTCTCAATAAGCGTGGATTATAAGCAAGCTATACAGAACCAAAAGATTTTTTAGCTATAGCTTAGTGTATTATTATTAACCTTAGCGTTTATTTGTACTAATAGTAATTTAAATTGGATATCTCATGAAGAATTGAGATAGAAGCTAACTGCTGAATTCACTTTCACTATCGTTACATCTCTTATAAGTATAGATTTGAGGTGCTTCACAACAAGTAAATTTGTCATAATTCATTTTTTTCAAATTGGAAAGTTTGATATTTTTCTTGAAAAGTTTTATTTGTTTGATTATTATTGGGATAACGAAAAATAGGATTATTGAATTGAAGATTAAGCTCATAATCAGAAGACAATAGTAAATTGGTTGGATCCTGAGTTATTAAAAGCCTCTGATGATGTTTTTAGTGTATATAGTATAAATGCATAATAAATTATTTATCAGATTCTGCTAAGGTAAAAAATCATAATTTTATATTGAGAACTATATTGAGTAAATATGCTTATAGATCTTGTTGAAGAGTTTATTGCTGCTTTGAATTAAATTTATCAGAACTTCCTTTATGCCTTAAATTAGCTTATCAGCAATTATTACTTACTAGAAAATTATTTGCTTGAAATAAATCTAACTCTTAATAGTTTAATTTTAACTTATTAATTTCCTCTACTAAAATTTGGAAATGCATAAACTATTATTAAAAGTATCCATACAAACCCTAATTAACTGTTATAATTATGTAATATTAAGGTTTCTAACAATAAGCACACTCATTTTTTGCACTAAACCTTACTCTTAATATTCTAATCCTTCTAAATTTCTTATTAAACCTATTAAACTGTAAAACCATCCTATTAATTCTTATTTCCTTGTCAAATGCCTAAACAAAATCTAAATCAACTACATTTGCAAACTTTCAAACTCACTTTATATTATACATCCTCTCATATCAAAAAAATTACTCCTGACAAAATTCCATTTATTATACTCTAAACTCTATCCCAATACCAACAATTGAATCATACTAATTTTTAAAACTATTATCCTGTTTTTTCTAAATTGGCCAAAAAATTGCCTAGATGCTTCCCTTGATATTCCAAGAAATCCAATTCAACTTTCCTCTTCGCCTCATCAGCAGCTCTTTTCTCCTCATACTTCCTCAACAGGGCATCTTTTTTATTCAGCATTTCAGCTTTCTGATTTTCAAGCCTGATTTTCTTTTTCTCCAACTCATCCTTTTTTTCTTGCATCTCAGCTTTCCCCTCTTCAGCCTGTAACTGTTTCCTAGTCCCAAAAGTTACAGAACTTTGATATAAAGTTTGATATGCGGCAATCGTCATTTTGATTTCATCCCTAACTCTCATAAGCAATAACCCTCTTTCAGCGCATTTTAACGTAACATGTCGTATAATCTCATCAAAACATTGTGAATATAGTTCTTCTCTTACTGGGCAGATTCCTGAATCCCTTGCTTGTCTCTCCATGAGTTTCTGATCAAGTTTTTCTTTTAGAGTTATGACGTCTTGACGAGATGCTCCTTGATTTGACACATATTGAATATATCTTTTTTCTTCTTGAGTCCATTCACGTGGAGGGAGTATTGAATTTAGGTACTCTTCTATGGATGGCTTGCTTTCCATAGGAGGCAAGCTTCCTTTTTTCTTACCTGCCGGGCCAAGATTTTTCTTTTTTAGTGGCACGAAATCAGCGGATACTTCGATTGGTGGGTCGTAGTTTACTAAGGTTTCTCTTGGTGGTCCTTCCATAACTGTTATAATGGAGAGATGGGATATTTAAATAAGAACATGATCTTGAGATTTAGGGAGATATAGATATGCAACTAAGTGTAGAGATTGAAGTTTAGAATAGGATCGAAAAAAATTGTAATTTTTAGTACATAATGAAGTATTTTTATTAAAATCTCATAAAACTATAACATATTTTAAATGAAACATAACCTTTTTCTTATAAGCTTAAGCTATTAAGAATTCTAAGCGAAAGTATTCAATTATCACTATAAAGTTTAGATTAAAAGAATTCTTTCACCTCCAAAATTATTATTTCTAGAATCTTATTTTAGCGGCTAACAAAAAATCTAAAATATTCCACATCTAAACCAGTAATAATTTCAATCTAGCACTTAATAAAATCTCAAAACAAAATCATTCCTGCATATTTTAAATCTTCCACAAAGAATATTCAAACACACAAAATTAAAAAGCTCCCAAAGCAATTTTAATCATCATACTTTAACTCCTTGGTTACATATTATAACTAAAAGCATTAGACTTTTCAGCCGATATATCCAGTATCTCATGTCTAAAACTCTGCTCCGCAATCTCAACTTCTTCAATCAAATTAGCATAAGACGCTTCTTCATCATACGAGCTATTAAACCCTAACTGATTATACTCATACAATAAATTCGGATGTTCCCTATATTTCTCAATCTGAGCACATTGCTTACTTAAAGTTATTCCAGTATTAATCGGATACAATTGGAAATCTTTATACTGATAATCAAATGGTGAAACAGTATAATTAAAACAAGAGCAGAATATTGACCAAGGCTTGTTAATACTAACTTTACTCAAACTTCTTCCACTTTGAAACCAATATTCATCATACTGAGATAAAGCTACAGGTCTTTTAACTTGAACTAAAGTGCCAAATTTACTATTATGATCCTCTAAATAAAAGCTATCATCAGTCATGACAATCTGCGCATGTATTCTAGATACTGATATATCAGAAATCCTTAATTCGCAATCATGTCCCCTACCAAGTTTTAAAGTATTTTTGTTATAAAAAGACAAGACATGTAGGCCTTTATTAGAATTTTTATCTTTACACAAGCTCTCAAGTATCAGATATCTTTCAGAAGGCTTTGGGATTTCTATGAGTTCAACAATATTCCCAGAAATGTTGAACTTGTGAGGATAAGTTTTTTTGCATAAATCACAGCTCATAGTTTTCCAAGAAAAAGATAAAGCAGATTCACTACTCCTGGTGTTTATTTTAGATTTTAAGCACATTTGCAAGCAGGACAAATGAATATACTTCATTGTTCCTGAGCATTTGCAAGGGGAGATTAATGGGTTTTCACTTACATATACTTCGCTTAAACAGATTCTACATGGGAGCTTGAAGCTTATTTCTCCTTCTTCTGAGGATTCTGTATTGATTCTTAGATTTAGGATATCAGCAAGTTTGAAGTTTTCTATACGCTTGCAGTTGCTTGGCCCATGCATTTCTTTGATTCGGAATTTCATACGTCCAAGTCTTATAACATCACCTTCACATAAGCGGTAACCTTTAGTAGAATTAGAAAAGCCTCTGATAGCAAGCCATAATTTTTCAAACTTAGACCGATCTGGTCTCTTGTCTGGCTGATAGACAATTGGGTTTATGATATAGTGTCCGTTTTCGAGCTTTTGTATTTTAAATAGTTTTTTACTATTGTTAAGATCTTCTTTTGATCGTGACCCGCTTGAGAAGACTTCATTATCTTTGCGTAGTAAAGTACAACTTGTCCCGATAACAAGACTTTTTCGGTGGACTTTAGAAGATTCGTAGTCGAATAAACCATATGAATCGCGCGGCCATACGAAAATATCAAGATCAACACTCACAGGCTTTTGCATTTATTTAAGTTAAAGTTATTAAATACACCTTATGAACATTACCCATAAATTAGAATGCTCATATTGGCAAACTCTACCACTCTCTAAAAACGAATCACTAAGGTAGTATAAAAGATGTGAAAAAACTCTCCAAACTTATGCAATAAACAAAAAAGATTTAAGACACCTACCAGAAAATAAACAATGCATAACATTTCTAAGCAAACAATGCTCAAAATAGAAATGAAGAAAAGATTTGATTGTATTGAAACAATAACAAAATCAACCACCAAACTCTGCAGGAAATTTAAAACGATAAGCACAGAGCAGCCTTCATAAACTAGCCTCAATCAAAATAGAAGCCATGCTATATCACTAATACTTAAACTATGCACTGGCTCTAACTCCACAAATAAATAAAATTCCATAAGGCACCTCGCTACAGACCCAGCGTGCCAAATATGCGGAGAAAAGTAGAGGATGAATGTCATGCTCTTGAAAAATTCCCGGCATACACCGCAGAGCGAAAAGAACTCGAAGAAAAACTACAAAGCCTACGTTACCTAAAATAGAAAACTTAACTCTAACCGAAATTACACTATAGAGTGAAAATATGAAGAAAGATTAAAAAACACATCGAGGAAATAAGAGAAAAAGCTGATAACTACATAAAAACTTTTATAGAAAAATCACAACTAAACGCAAAAAATATTAAAAACTTGAAATAAGTGGTGGACTCATCGTCGCTAACCATCTAAATAATAATAAATTAGAATACTCATAATCTTAATACAAAAATAATGGAACAATGCAGATTCTGCTTAGATCAGGAAGACCCAAAAAAACTGATATCGCCTTGCAACTGTACAGGAAGCCAAAAATATATTCACCAGGCCTGTTTAAACAAATGGCAAGAAACCATGATGAAAAATGTGTTTACGTATCCTGAGACATTTTCCCTCTCACAAGTTTCTAAGTGCGGAGTATGCAAATCAAAATACATCACAAAGCCTTACAGCAAGTACTGGAAGTGGATCAAATTTTTTACTCCTTTTATATCAATTATTCAACAATACTCATACAGCATAATTCTTTTTCTTGTTACCCTCGCATTATTTTCAGGATTGATTCTAATAACATTTCTTACTAATCTTTTGTGTATTCTCATTATCTGTGTTGCTATTTGTTACTGGAAAGGTATTAGACCAAGGATCTTTGCAACTATTGATGGAATTAGACTTGGGTTTATAAGAGTTGGAAATCCAGTAGCAGAAATAATGCCAGGGATGATAATATCAGCAACATCAGCGATTACTCAAGGAATATTCATGAATTCTAAGATACTAATAACAAATTATAGCCCTGAAACTGGTGCTGTTGGGTTTATTTTAAATAAAAGAATTGGTATAGAAGAAAATTTATTTTATGGTATTGGAGGTCCTGTATCACCTAATTCTCAGCATATAATCCATAATATGGGTGAACTACCACAGAGTGCTCGTGTTGTTGATGGGATTTATATTGGGGGGGTGCTCAATCAAATTCATCCTGAAGCTAAATGCATGCATTTTCTCGGGTATAGTGGATGGGCACCTTATCAACTAGATGGAGAAATTCGTGCGGGGGTTTGGGAAATTGTTGGTATAGCCACTCCTGATGATGTTTTCATATAATTAGATTACTTATGGGTATTTTTATTATGCTTATAATTTGTGTCCAGATAATCTGAAGGAAAAAATAGCATTTATATGATAAAATGATTGTGAATAAATTGGCTTATTTTATATGTATAGTAGGAATTGTAAATTTTGATTTAGAAATTAAAATTAGCAGAGTGCTTTTAATGGTAATTATGATTAGCTGGAGGCTTAATGTCTGCCCTTTGCTGAACCTTCACATTAATCAGATGCTTCCAAGCAAGAACACAATTGTTTTCAGATTGCTTTTATAAAGGTTGCTTAGTAAAAAATAATATTGCTTAGAAAAGATTTCTATTTAAATATGCAAATAATCATAACGCAGAATAATCAAGCAGCTCTTAAGTTTTATATTTTACAATTTTCCTTTTCGTATTAAAGCTNGCAAATAATCATAACGCAGAATAATCAAGCAGCTCTTAAGTTTTATATTTTACAATTTTCCTTTTCGTATTAAAGCTTTAATTCGGGCTTTATCTTAATGTAAAGATATTCATGATTATTTCATTTTAGTTAGCAATCCTTATTAGAGATAGTTTTGTAAAATTCTATTAAACATCAACATTCTCTGGTTGTACTTTTGGCTTGCAGCACTTAGCCACTATCATTTTCCCAAGCATAACAAACAAGTCAATCTTAGCTTTAAAAGTTAACAAGCTCGCAAACAGACCAGTCTGAAACGTGTCATCTTCTTCCTTCTCTTCTAACTCTTTAATAATAGAACTAACCTTAAATATCAAAAACCACTCATATCCACAAACAAGTAAAGTGCAGGCAGTAAGCCACCATCTCACACTAGAAATAGTAAAAAAGAAAATAATAAACATCGAAGCTGTAGTGAGCAAAGCCATCATAAGTCCAGAACTAGCTTTATATTTATTTTTCAAACATTTAGCCATAAGAGCAGCCATAAATAAAGAAACAATTATCATGCTAACTTCCAATAAAAATACTTTCGTTGATATAGGCATAGCCATAAAGCATAATACAATACCTTCACATATAGCTAAAATAAAGCACATAAGGAAAGATGAGGAACTTTTTCTAAAATGCTTCGGGAAACGAACTATAAGGCAATATGAGCCGCAATAAATACATCCGACAAACATAAGCACCCAGATAAGAATTAATGTAAGGATAAAGGAAAAAAAGAATAAAAGGAACAAAAGAAAGAAGCTTACAAGCAGTTGCAAACAGAGAAGTAAAAGAACTGTTGCATGAAGGTTTAGCTTGTATTTAGCAAAGCCTCTTTTCATTTTTTCACGGATGCCTTTTACATGAGTATCTGATTTTTCATCAAATTTAGATAAGTTTTCTTCAACTTTAGACTCGATAGCTTTTTTTCCAGTATCTCTTGCTTGGTCTTCAATTTCTTTACTGAATTGCTCAATGAGTTTGTCTTCAAAGCCTTTACTCAGATTTTTTGATGCCATTTATAATAAAATGGTTTTATATGAAAATAAGGTTATGATATTTGGAAATTTTAGTAGTGAATGATTGCTGATAGTTAAAGTTTGAAGAACTATAGGATTATAAGTATTATGTAAATTGCGACTTGAAAGGGAAAAAATTGGATTTTATGCAATCACAAAAATCTATTATAGTTTAATATGCTTTCTTTCCTGCCTAGAACTCTGAATGCTTTAAAAGGATTTAAGTAGTTTGTATAATTTTAAAATTTTACAGTTAGATTTAATGGAAAAATTTCTATGTGGAAAGAATAAAGTATATTAGGAAATTGTAAAAGCATAACAGCAGAGTTGATATGAAAATGCTATTAGGAATTATATATGAAATAATCTAATAAACTATGCTATTGCATTGAATAGTTAATATTTCAAAAAAATATATACTGATAAATTTCGATCGTGCTAATATTTATTTATATAATAAATGGATTCTAGTCGAAGCTCTACAAGTAAAAATCTTTTATCTCCATCTGGACAGAATTTCAAATATTTAGGATTCCAAACATCCCTTCAAAAAGTAATCTCAAAATAGTACAAAAAGCGTTTACAAAGCCAGTTTGAATCTAAAAATATAGAAATTGCAGCCTCTTCAGACAGAATAAACCCAAGGAACTTCAAATCTCCTACTTTAAAAAAAACTCTATGCCCCTTAGCATTAAAAAATTGTAAATCCCCACCTTCTAAAGGAATCAAATTTCGCGAACTATCTCAAAAAACTCTTGATAATAACAATTCCTCTGAAACTTGGTTAGAAATGAGGCAAAAACCCAAAAACAAATTAAAATTTAACAAAGAACTTATACTATCCCTTGATTGCTGTCGTAAAGAAATAAATTGGTTTCAAACCCAATTATCAAAAATGCACAATTCATCTTCTAAAACTTTGAGTAAAAAACAAATTAATGATGCATCTGAAAAAAACATACCTTCAAGACTTAAAAAGCAAAAATCTTTATTATTAAAGAAGCACAAAGCTGAAATAAATCAGCAACGTGATGAACTTATAGAATTGTTTCGTTTAGGTTTTGACTCATTTCACAATAAAATTGTTAAAAAGCTAAAAGTTGAGAAAAAAAAGTTCTCTGAACTAAAAGAAAAGGAAATGCAAGACAAAATTAATGCCGTTTCTTCAAGTATTATGAAAGAGAATGATAATAAAATCATGATAAAATTAAGTCAAGTAAAAAGTGATTATGATAGACAGTTGAAAAGGGTGCAGGATGAGAATTCTGATCTGAAAAAACAGATAGATTCATTAAAAAGGCTTTTGGAGGATTCACAGACAAAATGCGAAAAATTAAAAAATCCTTCTCAATATGATGATAAAGGGAACAATAAAAATTTTGCTGAGCTTAAAAGTATGTATGATGATCTGCATAGGGAGTATTTTAGTGAAGAAATTTTCGAAAATAGTTTATGTGAAAAGTGCAAATCATTTGAGAAAGCTGATGAAAAAATTAGTAAGAAAATAGGAGCCCTGAAAGAGTATATATATTTTGCAGAATAGTTTATTTTATTTAATATAAATAATTTATTGCTTATGGCCTGTAGAATAATTTTTAGATTTTTCTTCTTTTATTTTCACTTGTTCTTCTTTGAATTTGTTTAATTCTTCTCGATGTTTGTTGTTTTCTTCTTCTAATTTGGCAATTGAGTTAAGAAGCTTATTTTTCCTTTTCAACTGTAAGCTTTTATGGTTAATTGGGTCTAATTTTTTCATCTCAGCAAATACGATTTTGTTTCTTGGGTTTTTGATTTTTTCATCCTCATCTAATAAGCCCATCCTTTTTATTTTCCTGTCAGTGATAACCTTCTTAGGCTTTTTGATAGTTTTTGGAGGTGAAAGGTTCTTGGACCTAATAGCATTTATATCTTGCAAAATTGTCTCTTCAGGGCTTATTTCGATATCACAGCTTGATCTCTTATTATTGAACCTTTTCAATTCAGTTGAAATTTCTTTCAGTGGCGCTCCAAAGCCTCTTTTATTGGCAGCAAAAAATCTAAAAGCCTCTTGATTGTTTATATCAACATCAGTGATATGTTCTTTGTAATCACATACAATGAGCTTTGATAGTCTTTTGGCTTTTATATTTATTTGACTTTCGCAGATTTTCCTAAATTTATCATGGATTTCTTGTGACACATTGAAAAACTTATTCTTTATTGGGCTTTGCTTTTCTTTAATTATCTTTTCTATATTCTTCCAGCCTGTTTTTTGAGTAACGAATTGTTTGGATATTCTTGAGACATTATGGACTATATCTCTCTTAGTCTTTGTGCATTCATTAATTATGTTGTCGATTTCTGTCTCTTTAAGTCTTATAGCTGATTCACTGTAGGTTTTTTTGTGAGACATGCTTCAAAGATTATTAATTATAATTATAATAATAGTTGAAGAATTTTGCGTTTAGAATATAAGATTTGGATTATTTGTTTAGTTTTTTAGGTCTTAAAATATTATGGGACTATATTCTTTTAGATTATAATTTGATAATGGTTATAAGGAAGGGATTATTGCTCATTTTATGAATAATTTTAGTACTTTTATAAAGTTTTTTTTTTCATTTATCATTACTATAATTAAAATATATTTAGATGAAGTTTAAGATATTATAGCACAGTGGTAATTCTCTATATTCCACCAAATGAAAATTTTATTTTTTATAAAGAGGGATAAAAGTGAATTTAGGACATAAATGGATAACAATATTTTCAAGATAATTATGAATAATTATTTAGTAAATATTGCATGCAATATAGTTAAAATATAAAATAAAACTTAATACTTTAGAGTAAAAACTGTAATTTCTGTTTTTTCCATCTCGCTTTGAAATTAAATCTTTTAANACTGTAATTTCTGTTTTTTCCATCTCGCTTTGAAATTAAATCTTTTAAAACATCAATTTTCTGCAACCTTTGTTGTTTTTAGAGTATGAAATCTGCGATCATTTTAATCCAGCACCTATACTAATTTTAACTTGAGTATGCTCAAATTTTTTTTAAATTACCTTCCTATTGAGCAATAATTTCTTCAGTATCTTTACTTGGTCCTAAGTTTTCTATAACTTACTATATAATCTTATTTATTGAACCAATAAAACTTTTAAATTATTGCCAAGATCTATGTATTCTTCTAAACTCATTCTACCTTCTCAAACTTTGAAAAGAGCTCCGCTAGCTCTACCTTTTCAAGACCAGTTTTTTTCTGTTCTAAGAAAACACTTTTGCATTCTTAAAAAATCTGTTTTAATTCAACAGTTCATGACAGTTAGTTTAGCTTAATTTTCCATGCTTGAGCAATCAGATCTATTCCAATCTTTAAAGCAATTTGGTATACTGAAATCGACTATTATTTCATCCATTGAAGTTTTAATATATGAATTATCGATTATAAGTGGTTATAAATAACCCTATAATATTTAGCAAAATGATTATCTATCAAAAATAGACTAAACCTGTTGTGCAATATCTTAAAATTCCAACCTAAAAATATATATTCTAAAACATATTTTATAAATAATGATAAAATGAATTATATCATAACTTTAATTCTGCTATAAAGTTCTCATATAAAATTGCTAATATCATCCAATAAAAGTTTATTCCAGCTTTTATTTCACTTAAAATAATTACTAAATCAGCCAAACCTTCAATTTATTGGTATCTAATTCAAAAAGTTGTCTATGAAAGTTTCGACATATTTATATTTAAATATTAAAGTTTTTTATTTATGCTTATTTTCACCACATTTCTCTCACCTTTATGGCATATATTAATCCTTAAAAATATCTTCATATTAGAATTCCAAATATCAGCTTCATACTAACTTCGAATAAAAAAATAATTCTGAGCAAAAAAAATTAAAAAAAACTCTTATATCCTTCCTCCAAAAGCCCCTTCTTTAAATCTCTCTTACCTATCATGCCCTTTCACTAACACATTTTCATCTTTTCATCTAAATAATCAAGTGTTCTATGATCTTCAACTATTATTAACCAAAATTTATATGCAGAAATATAACTACCACAAATCAATAATGTATCTTTTTTCAATAAAGTACATTCTTCATAGTTTAATCATTACTATAAATTATTATTTTAATATTTTCCCAAATATTCCAAATGATATAAACTATTCCATTGATAGTGAAAATATTATAAAAATTCATCGCAACTAAGCATGTCAGCAAAACTTAGCTGTAAGATTAATCAAAAAACTTTAACATGGACTTTATATACCTATCAGGCAAACATTTATATAAAATTAGGCACAAGTTTATAAAAGCAACCATACTTAGGGTTAACTAAATTTTTAAATTCTACTAAGAGCCTTACTCCAAACAGAACTAAAACAGACAGTGCTCATAGGTTCTGGGTTTTTTTCAATTTGCACTTTTACTTCGGTTATTGTTTTATTATTATGATTGGTTTTTATATGTGCTTTTAAATTTCCAGACTGAGTGAAACTCTTCCCACAATCTTGAAAATCACATTTGTAAGGTTTTTCTCCTGTATGAATACGCAAGTGGGTATTTAGATTATACTCTAAGGCAAACGATTTGCCACAAAAACTGCATGTAAAGGGTTTCTCGCCTGTGTGGACCATCATATGGCGCTTTAATTTATGCTTTTCTTTGAAGTTCTTACTGCAAACAGTGCATGATACTGATGACTCGATATCGTTCTTAAGATTTTTCATTATCTTATTATATCCATCTTTTATTTGTTTGTATTACTACTCTATATAAACCTAGTACTTAAAGGAATTTATTAGTTTTACACAATTTTTTTGTATATAAAATGATCATAAATTGTATCAAATAGCTGACTTTTTAAATAATTAAAGAACTTTTGTACCTTTTGAAAGAACAAATTCCCAACCATAAATCAAATATGAATTAGTTAT